>RJWJ010015124.1:0-36735 GCA_004363605.1 Indri indri | reverse complement strand
TTCTTTCTTTCTTTCTTTCTTTCTTTCTTTCTTTCTTTCTTTCTTTCTTTCTTTCTTTCTTTCTTTCTTTCTTTCTTTCTTTCTTTTCTTTCTCTTTCCTCCCATCTCAGCCTCCCAAAGTACTGGATTACAGGTATGAGCCACCGTGCCCAGCCTCACCTGCCTAAATTTCTTATTGGCTCACCCCTGCCTAGAGAGGTTCCAGAGCAAGGCACAGAAAGCCCCCATGCCTGCAATACATTTCCAACTTCTCTCTTCCAGACTCAGATCAATCATCAAATGTCTCATGAAAAGCCCTCTGTGAACACTGAGTTAGACTAATGTCCCTCTTCTGTGCTCCCAAAGCACACAACATATACCTCTATCTTATGACCATTTTATACTAAATCATCTGTTAGTGTGTCTATCTTACACACTAGACTAGTAGATTCCCAGATTCAGGGGTTGTATCTTTTTTCTTTTTAGTTGACAGGTTATATAATAATTATATGCATTTATGGGATACAGAGTGATATTTTGGTATGTGCAGTGTATAATGATCAAATCAGGGTAACTAGCATATCCATCGCCTCAAACATTTATCATCTATTTGTATCATGAACATTCAAAATCCTCTCTTTTAGCTTTTGGAAAATACAATAAATTGTAGTTAACCGCATTCACTCTACAGTGCTGCAGAACACCAGAACACATTCCTCCTATTTAGCTGTAATTTTGTATCCATTAACCAACCTCTCCCCATCCTTCCCTCCCCCAACCCTTCCCAGCCTCTAATACCCATAATTCTACTCTCGACTTCCATGAGATCAATTTTTTTTTTACCTCCTACATATCAGTAAGAACATGCAGTATTGATCATTCTATGCCTGATTTATTTTGTTTAACCTAATATCCTCCAGGCTCATCCACGTTGCTGCAAATGACAGGATTTCATTCTTTTTTATAGCTGAATAGTATTTAATTTTGTGTATATACCACATTTTCATGAACCATTCATCTGTTGATGGACATTTAGGTTGATACCATATCATGGCTATTGTGAATAGTGCTGCAATATACATGGAGGTTCAGGTATCTCTTTGATATACAGATTTCCTTTCCTTTGGATAAATACCCAGTAGTAGGATTATTGGATTGTATGGAAGATCTTTTTTTAGTTTTTTGAGAAGTCTCCATAGCAGCTAGTTTACATTCAAATCAACAGTGTTTAAGAGTTCCCTTTTCTCTGCATTCTCACCAGCATCTGTTATTTTTTGTCTTTTTGATAATAGCTATACTAACTGGGGTGAGATGATATCTCATTGTGGTTTTTATTTGCATTTTCCTGGTGATTAGTGATGTTGAGCATTTTTTCATATATTTTTTGGCCATTTGTACGTCTTCTTTTGAGAAATGTCTATCCAGATCCTTTGTCTACTTTTTAATCTGATTATTTGTGTTTTTGCTGTTGAATTGTCTGAGTTCCTTGCATATTCTGGATATTAGTCTCAGGGGTTGTATCTTATTCAACTTTGTCTTCCACAGCACCTAGCGCATAATGGTTGGCACATAATGGGTCCTTGGAAAAGGTCCTGTTGAACTGAACTGGCCCTTGCTATAGTTCTAATATGATAGTCTGCCTGATGTATCAGGTCCTTAAGTCATCCTGGATACACCTGGGATAGCCTGCAATTTATATAATACATCATTCTTTGAACCAGTAGTGTACCTATGATTATTGTAAGGCCCTTGTATGAGAAAAAGCTCTTTAAAGACAAATAATTTTTTAAATGGCTTGAATTACTTAGTTGAACAAAGAAAAGTGATAGAATTGCTACCTTATGACTAGAGGAATGAAAGCATTTTTATTTACACAAGTCCATTTTAGTTCCCCAGGCAAGAATGACACTTCCCCAGGGAGACAAACAACACTCTTTAATCAGAGGTGAGGAGCCAGTCCACTAGAGTTTGTTTCCTTTTTGGAATGGTGAAGGAAATACGATTGCTCCTGAGCCTAGCAAGATGTTGTGCTTTGGCCTGGTCTTGGGAATGGAGAAACTTGTCCCTGTGGTATCTGAGCATCCAGCTCCCTGTCTGTGGATGTAAACAGCATTCGCATTTTCTCTTTAGTGTCTCACAGTATACCCTTGTTTTTACTGTTTTTGTCTCAAAGGAGATGGCAGGGTGAAGAGAGTGAGGCGAAGTGAAGAAATGTGTATTTTTAGCCATGACACTGCCAAATGTTCTGAGTCTTCCTTTATAACCACATTTAAAAATAAATGTCAAGAGTTAGGAATTAAGTGATTTCCAAGTGTCCACATCCTCCTTTCCTCCTTAATGTGGGCCTGTCTTCTTCTGACCTGGTTACCCCTGTGTGGTATTTCTTTAAACTCCAGATGTATAAATTATTTACTGATGGAATGCATAGAATTTCTTAAGATATCCTATGCAATGCTTTTGTTTTTAAGGTCAAAATATGCGCCTTTATCCTAAGTTTAATAATACAACTGTTCATGTACAAATGATTTACCATGAAAATCATACATTCAGTTGTGCTGTCACTCATTTATTCTCAAACATATCCTAAGGGTAAGAAGTCAGGCCAATGTACTCAAAGATAAATAAACACTATGCTTTCTGGGAGTTACCATCTAGACAACTCTCACAGGATGGTCTCAAGTTTGCTGACATTAGAATTGCCTGAGGTTCTTGGTAAAATACAGATGCCTGGGCTGCACCCTAGTCTTTTTGAATTAGATCATATATTTTCATGTCTTCCAAATGCCTTCTAAATAAGGAATGTGACTACTTTCAGGAAGAATTGATGCCATGAAATTCATAAGGCTTTGTATGTGTGTGCATGTGTGTGTTTGTGTGTGTGTGTGTGTGTGTGTGTGCGTGTGTGTGTGTACACTTTTAGCCAGGTCTCCAGAAGGTACTAGGTTTTACTTTAACAATGAGGACTTAACTACTGTGGCAATGAACCCTATGTTTAAACCTCACTCTTACCCTTATTGGCTGCATGGCCCTGGGAATGATATCCAACTTCTTTGTTTTCATTTTCACATCTGTAAACTTGGAGAAAAGCTCACCTCACAGAGTTACTTTGAGAGTTAGATGGAACAACATTCATAAGGTCTTAAGCCAGAACCAGGTATGTAGTGATGGCACCTAGCAGACATTCTAGAATTAAGGACACTCTTCAAAAAGGAGATTTTTTTCCATAATAAACTATTTTTTTATGCCCCAGATATATGAAATTGCAGGAATCAAATCATTAACTCCTTTTTCCCACTGCTCTATACCCTGTGGTTTAGAATGATTTAAAAAGATTTTTTTTTCAATTAACAACTTTATTGAGATATAATTTATGTACTGTAAAAGTCACTATTTAAAGTGTAAAATTCAATGGACTTTTAGTATATTTACAAAATTGTGCAACCATCACCACTATCTAATTTTAGAATATTTTCAGGATGAGTTTTTAATATCTCTGTGTGCACGTGTGTGTATACCCTCCTTAGGGTAAGGGAGCTTGTCCAATAGAATTTTTAAAAAGAAATATACAATATTATATACATTGTAGTAGATATTAGTATTTCGTCCTTTACACACCTTGGGAGACTACAAGTACTTTCTTTAAGATGTTATTTTCATCTTTCTAATTCCTCTTCTGGAATTGTCTTCAAAAATTTATTCACATTATTTTAAATATCTTCAATTGTGGTAGATCTTCTTTTGAAGATAGATGTGAAAGTCATCAAAAACAGTGATTAGCGTCTATGACTAATGGGGCTATTTTGGAGGTCAAAACTGGTTAATGCTATTTTGGAGGTCAAAAAAATCAAGGATTGGCTATAAGTTAGCAAGACAGGTGATCTAGCAAACTCTGAAAGTGTAAAGAATGAACAAATGAATAAAAACATTAGTGAATATCAATTTATAAGGTGTAAGTTTGTTGTAATCATTTAGGGAGATGATGTTAAGTCAATCCATGAATTAAATGAATTCTGGCAAACTTTGCACCAAGGTCTACTACATCACTTACCGTATTGTACTATGAATGTGTATCTGGCTACGTGTCTCATCAGCAATGAGCTTCTCTAGGGCAGGGGCCTTGTAGTATTTGTCTAAATATTGCCAGCACTTACCCCTGTCCCTGACACAGTGGAAGCACTCAGTGAGTGTCCCATGAAAAACCAGAGTGTCAGCCTCAGCAGCTCTAAGCTGCCCATGAACTTGCACAGGTAATATTAAATACATGTACAAATTACCTGTATTGACAGAAAACTTAGTCAGTAGATACTTCTGTTCCTGTGTTTACTTGTTAACAGTATCATCTTGAAACATCCAACTAAAAGAAAATCTGTGCAATTAAATAACCAGACGTATCATATGGAGATGATTAATTTAAACCATTTCTAATATACACAGTACATGTTTGCTACTATTAATGCAGGCTGAGAAAGAAGTGCAGATTTTCTTCAGAATGTATAAAAAATATAAAGCAAAAATGTCTGCATTTTAGGGTTCTTTATTTGGCTTTCAATTGTTTTTGCTTTAATAATCCATTCATATGATTTTAACACTGTCTGAAGGGTTGGACAAGGAAATAGATATTTGGTATGAAGATTTTTAAAACGCACTTCTATGTTCTGCTTGTATAACATTGTATAACATGTTTTACAGTCAGCCTGTTTATCTTTGCAAGGAGAGACACATTGCTAATATAAAATGACGCTTTCTTCACAAGTCACGTGTGTTTTGCTCTGGGGTTACATTAGCAATCTAGGTATTCCAACCCAGAACTCTGTGCCACTGAATTCCACTGCAGTAACTTAAGGAACCAATTGAAGAATAAGTTTTCTGTCAATGAAGGTAATTTGTACAGGTATTACCTGTGTAAGTGCATAGGCAGCTTAGAGCTGATGAGGCTGACACTCTGGTTTTTCATGGGACACTTAGTGAGTGCTTCCCCTGTGTCAGGAACAGAGGTACGTGCGGGCAATATTTAGACAAATACTACAAGGCCCCTGCCCTAGAGAAGCTCATTGCCGATGAGACATGTAGCCAGATACACGCTCATAGTACACTTTAGGATTTGGAAACAAATCCACCCTGGGAAGCAAATGCCAATGCTGCTGCTGCTTCCACCCCAAACAGATTCACATATGTGAACTGAACGGTGTATCCTCCTTCCTCCTGCAGTCAGGAGAAAAACCTAAAGATTGGAGAGACAATGTGTCATTTGCCCTCCATTTAAGTAGGAAAAGATTAATAATATCTTAGCATAATACGGCCAGGACAGTTAGTAAAAAACAAGGTAAAGTCACATAAATAGGAGGTAAATAAATTTCTTGTTTAGATAAAAAATGAGGAATCCAGATAGAAATTAATCACAGTGGCAAGATGTTCGGTTTTAGATACCCCAGGAGAAAACCCACCGCTGCACTGACTGGAACCTGCTGTCCCTTTTGACAGCTCTCTCTCTCTCTCTCTCTCTCTCTCTCTCTCTCTCTCTCTCTCTCTCTCTCTCCCTCCCTCCCTCCCTCTCTCTCTCTCTCTCCCTGCCCTCATCCATGGTACCAGAGCACATCCTATTTCCTCTCCAGGGACTCAGCACACCCAGATCTTGAAACTAAAGACAACATTTCCCTCTACAGAGCAATAGTCAGTGGACAGAGAAGAAAAGCCATGGACATTCACCAGAGGCTGCAAAATGTGCAAGTCATGAGAAGGCACCAAGGGAGAGGGAAACGTGATTATTTCTGTAAGGAAGACGGAGGAATGGTTGATCCAAGGAACATCAATGAAAAAGAAGGACATGGGTGAAAGGGAAGGGTGGGGTCAGGGAGAGGGGAAGAGAGAGAGAGGATGAGACACCATCTGAAGACCAAGAGAGGACCCGCAGTCCCACTCAAAGACACACCCCGATCAAGGGCTGGTGCAGGAGAGTCCACTGCTGAGTTACCCAGGGGAGTACAGACACAGCGCCTTCCTCCCCTGTCTTGCCCCTCAATCTGTACAGCAGTGGAACAATGATCTCTTGTAAACACCTGCTGAAACCATTATTGCACTCCAGTGGCTATTCAGTTTTGGGAAAGGCAGAAGAGGAAGTGTCCAGTTCAAAGGGGGATGGTTTCCTGTCCCCTGTTGACCACTGTGGCCTCCAGGGCAGCCTGAGTGTCCTCTCACAGACACGCATCCAACTGGAAAAACAGCCAGGTGGACTCCGATGGCCCCACCACACATACCCCTCCTTAGTAGAGGCAAGTTAGCGACTCACCTCTGAGCAGAAAAGGAAGGAACCTGCTGTATGGTTTTACATATCGACACTCGACTTAATTTGCCTTTTAATTAAAAGCAGGTAAATAAATTTTACTTCACCTTCAGTTGAGCAAAAGGGCTGAATTTGATGATAAAGCTAACACAACATAAAAATGTGGTGACATTAATTTCTCTACTCTTCTCCTTAGAATTCCAAACATTTTTTGGAATCTGTATTTATTTCACCAATAGTGCAGATTTACAAAAAGATACATGAAGGCATGATCGTTAGCATTACCAAGAAAATTTAATATAACCAAAGCACACACAATAAGATTTTCTTATAATACTTTATTCTCTAAATGCATTTAAAATGTAATTCCAAAAACTCAAAATATGTTTAGGAAGACAAGGGTAGAGGATGTTTGTTGACTGTCTCTCGGACATCCATTCCCTACCTCTCTCTTCCTAACAGACCTGGAATTTCCCAGCCAGGTGGTTTGGGTGAAATTGGTTTCACCACTCCAGGTGCTGGAGCAGGCTCTGACTGGCTTAATCCAATCAGAATGATCCGCCTCTTGCAGGCACATTGATTGGGTCCAAAGATGGGCACCTGACTGCAATCAGGCCAATCAAAGCCAATGAGATTTAATTAGGGGATATTAGAGAAGTGAAGCTTTCCTGCTGGGTGTGACCAGCAGGCATGTGGGTCTGGGAGCTTCCAAAAGCCATCTGGGGACCAGGATAAGAGGGCCTGTTGAGACTAGACTGCTAAGCACCAAGGTGGCAGACCTAAGAGGTGGAGAAGAGAAACTGGGTCTTGGTCACAGTGTTGGAGCCATGGATACAGCCTCATTTTGGGGAACCTGCACAAATCAATAAATTCACTTTTCTGAGCCAATTTGGGTCAGGTTTTTCTGTTACTTGCAACCCAGACATCTTAACTTACGGAAAAACCTGCCAGGTAAAGGGTAACACACAGGCTTAAAACTTTTTTACTGATCATTTGGACTTTCATTTTCATAATGAAATCACGTGAAAAACCACAAAATACTGGCGATACCCACAGGGTGTGTAGAAAGGAAATTGGTTCTTTCCCAAATCTGCTAACTTTTCTTTTTCTCTTCTTTTATCTTTTCCTTTCCCCCTCTCAACTTCCAAAGGAAACACTTGAATAAATCCTATTTGGCTGAAGCCAAGTGCACTGAACACTGCATTCATTTTGCAGGAAGGTGATGAGAATCTCACAATGTCAGGCGTGTGGTGCCCAGAGTGTTAGTAATCTAGATTTTTCTTCCTTTTGTGGGTAAATAGACTATGACCTCTTAAATGCCCATCATTATCTGCCTTTATAATCTGCCATTATCATCTAGTGAAGAAAACGCAGCCTTAATTCCCCACTGCAGGGTAAACCCTGGGCAGGTGTCAATGTCAACTGCAGATGCCACAGTATTACTGGTCCATGCGTTCTCTTCCTTCAGATTTTGGGGCCCATTTTGAAGTCTTTTAGTGTCACTCACCACAGGGCAAATATTTGTAAATGTCTATTCATCATAATGATGCTAATCTAATTGTTTTGGTATCTGATTAAAGCGCATTTTGTACATGTCAGGTGTGTATCACATGGCGGAGTTATCCCTCTGTCCACGCCACCCCTGCCTATTACGGGGCACCTGCGCTGGGCCTTGCCTTCATTGTTCAACGGTTAAGTTTATCTGTCTGTCAGGTACAATGTACACTATTCTGGTGACGGGTACACTGAAATCCCTGACTTCAGCATGATACAATTCATCCATGTAACAAAAACACTCCTACCTCCTAAATTTTTTGAAATAAAACAAAAAGTTAGAGGTATACAAAGTGTTTAGCACCGTTCCTGGCATTTGAAAATAAAAAAAAAACTTGAAAAAAGTTATTGTTATAGAAACTGTTGTTGTTATTATTTAGAGTAATCACAAGCATCAAATCTGATATTTGTGGAATATACCAGAATTTTTTTAAAAAAGCTACAAAGCCAATATACATCTGCTGACATGATACAAAAAAGAAAAAAAAACAAAAAAAAATTAAATTTCCCTAAGTCTGCATAACCAAGTGCATGAGATTCTTGAAGCAGAACTAGCCCCACAAAGATTGCTTTCACTTTGCTCACCCCTCCCCCATCTTGAGCCGCAAGGCCCCAAGTACAACTTATTAACAATGCCCATTGTATCATCAATTACTCGATTTTTTTTTTTTCTCCCCTGTAATAGGGACATAGAGGGCTGTGCTTGGCTGTCTTCCCCAGCTGGAGGAAGGTGGGTTATATCCTAAGTTTAGTATTGCGCTCTTGGCTTCCTTCACTTATTGACTAAGTTGTTTCAGGGATTTGGCGGTGAATGATTCCACTGATCCAAAATTCAGGCAGCCTGTGAGTGCTGTGCATGTTGTCAGAGTGGCAACTCCCATTATCACAGGCAGTGAGTGGCCAGGGGCCCCCTCGCTGGCAATGGCCTCATGTGGGCCTCAGTGGGCACTGCAGTCCTTAAGAATGGCTTTAGAGGGCCCTGCCCATCACACAAACACACATAAATGTATTAAAGAACACATACACATCCTGTTACTCAGGATCTGCACTCAATGACAGATCAGTGACCAAGTAACCCTCAACATCCATTCTCATGATAGATGCTATTCAGGCCCCAGGGAACGCTTCTCCTCCTAAAGCTCAAGGTCCTAAACACAAAAGACTACAGCCTCCAAACGCCATGGAGGACTGTGACACTGCTGATGTTAGACTAACATTATGTTAAATCCAAGAGTGCTTAGATTAAAAAATGATCAACTTGTCAAATCCTTCTCCCCTGCTTTGCAAAGTATTGTTTCCCAGGGCTGAGAATCACCCACAAGTTGTGGTTTCAGATGTACTGGAGAATTAGCATGGTTTTGCAACAGTTACACAGTTAAGGATGGCAGCAATTCTTACTACTCTTAAATTTCTATATATGAATGTTGGAAACACTGTATGCATTTAGATATTGCAAGGGTTGGCACAATTCACAAAATAAATAAAAGCATTTTTTTCTGTGATAATTTATCATATGGATCCCATTATAATGCAGGACATAATATTTAAAATTCATAGGTTATTTCTCACCTGAATGTCACTTTAATTTTTAAAAATAATTCTGTTATAAATGCTCCAGCAAAGTTTCTCCAAGTTGAAATTAATAAACTACACTCTAAGAACTATGACTCAAGAAAGGTTTGGGTTAATTTAGCATTAAAAACATAAACTTAATTGTAACAATATATTAGTGATTTTACTAAAGGAGAGAAAAATAAATTTACGAAAAACAATGACTTATGAAGTGCGCGTTTGTTTCTATAATGCTATACATCCAGACATCACTGGCCCATCATCAGAACAGTGATACCTATACAACGACGATTAAATTCAGTCACATTTGGTCATATGAAACCACAGCTTTACGCTTATTTTTGCTTCATTGGTACGAAAGTATAATTGTCAGAACACACTTTAACAGCTTAATTTATAACTTTTAAATATTAGGTATATGGCATATGGGTCTCCATTTCTCCTCCTGCCCCATCGCGCAAACGTTGGTGGCGGGCCCGAGTGGGTGGCACCCGGATCCGGGAGCTCTCGCTCCAGTCCCTTGGCGCCGGTTCCCGGGAGCGGTCCCGCAGGTGCCCGGAGGCCCCGCCCCGCCGTCCGCCTCCTCGGGGATTGGCTGCCTCTGTCCTAGTGGGCGGCCCCCGGGTCGGGATGAAGTCGGGGGTCGCGGGCGGGGGCTGCCCGGGGTTTCAGGCGCTAGTGGCCAAAGCGCGCGCGCCGGCCGCGCCGGCTGTTCTTCAGCCGTGCGGCCCGGGCGGGGTTCCCCGTGCCCTTTTCAAGCCCGCTTGCTGTCCCTCTGCGCCCTGCCTCCCGCGGCGCTCCCCGGCTTCCCCGCAACTCCCGGGTCCGGCCCTTTTAGGGGAGGGCGGAGAGTCCCGGGCTCCGGGTCTCGCGTGTGTCCGAGCAGCCTCGGCGCGCTGGCCCGGGAGGAGCGCGGCGTGGGGACCCGGGCTGGGAGGCGCCGGGGCGGCGCGCGGGGGCTGCAGGAAGCGGAGGCGGCCGCTGGGGGACCGGCTTGGCGGGGTTGGAGACACCCGGAAAAGGATTCCGCTTCGGTGCCCGCGCGAGCCGGGTGTCTCGGAGGGAGCGAGAGGGGCGGGCGGGCGGCTGCTGAGTAATCCCCGCGGTGGCGGGCGGCGGCGGCCGGGCGCCCACGTCCCCCGCCGCGCTGCAGCCCGGCCGCGGCTCCTCCCTCCGCGTCCCTCCCTCCCCTTCCCCGCCGCCCCGCTCCGCTCGGCTCCGAGCAGGTAGAGCCGGGCTCCGGGCGCGCACGGGGCCGCAGCAGCTGCCTCCCGACCTCGCCTCCGCCCAGCGCAGGGCCTCGCGCGCCCATGGCCGGCTCAGAGCAGCAGCGGCCGCGGCGCCGGGACGACAGAGACTCGCACGCCGCGGAGGCGGCGGCGGCGGCGCCCCTGCAGGACGCGGAGCTGGCCCTGGCCGGCATCAACATGCTGCTCAACAATGGCTTTAGGGAGTCGGACCAGCTTTTCAAACAATACAGGTGACCGACGCGACCCTGCTCCCTCACCCCGGCCGCGCGCACTTTGTGTCGGGCTCACGCGCTTCAACCTGCGGCTGGCCCCCAGAAACCCCCCTCCCCTCGGTCACTCATTCCCGGTCCCCACGTCGCCTCCCCGGGCCTGATGTGCAGCCGGCGCTTCTGCGCCTTTGCCACTTCGCCGCTTTCCACCCCCACCCCTGCTGCGTTGTCCTTTCCCTCCCCGGGACCCGCCGCGCGTCCTCCCCGCGCTCCCGCAGTCTCCCCTCACTTTCTCCCCGGCCTCGCCCTCCGAGAGGTGTGCCCAGTGTTTGTCCGCTTCCCTCTCAGCAGTCGCCCTCCAGCCACCAGGTCCCGAGCCCGTTGGCTTTTGGGACCGGATGCGATTTGTGGCTGCAGCGAGCTTAGGACTTGCGGTGTCGTGACTCTGGCTCGAGTGCTGCCCAGGCAGCCTTGGTGACATGGGGCACACCAGCTGCATCGTGCTTGTTTCTTGAGCCTCGCATTGCTTCGCATCATTGTGCATTCCAGACGCTTTTATTGTTTGAAAACAGATATGCATAATTGCCTTGCGGTGCAGGAATTTGAAAATTTCAGCCCAACTCCGCCTTCTCATCTCTTTTCTAAAAAGTCAGTCCTCAAAATGAATTCCTAATGCCTTTCAAGCAAGCGTATTTATTAAGAATTTCTCTAACGTAAAGGAAGGAAGAAGAAAATGGAGGGATTTTTTTTTTAAGAATATGTAAGAATGGAAAAACGTGTGTTCAGTTAATTTTTTACTTGTCTTAAAAAAAAAAAGGCGAAAGAACTGAAACCTTTCTTGTGAGTGTGGAAGGAACCTTCATTTCATGGGGACCTGGAGCATCTGCTTTTTGGTTTAGGAAGCAAGTTTGTGGTCTGCGCTTTGAATGTTGACAAGCCATAAGGATGTTGGTTAGCAGCTTTCTTGAACACGTTCAAGGGCGTTATGTTTCACACTTTTGAGACCTGTAGTTTGGTTGAGATGAGAGGACTCATGTGCACTTGTGATTGAGAGCCATGGTCTGTAAGAAGATGAGATGTGTGTGTGTGTGTGTGTGTGTGTGTGTGAGAGAGAGAGAGAGAGAGAGAGAGAGAGAGAGAGAGAGAGAGAGAGAGAGAGAGAGATGCCTAAAGTTTCAGAGCTCAAAGAAAGGTGGTTTCTGCCCAGCCAGCTTCCACATTCTTAATGGTAAAGCAAATATTGCACAACTGTGAACTTTTCACTAAAGCCATTTTACTTTTAAATAAGCTTTTTGGGTTTTTTTGGGGGGGGGCGCTGAAAATGAAAACTTCTTAGCTTTTACTCGGAACATTTTATTTTTAAGACATACAATTCTGGTGTCAAGCCAGAGTTTTATCAGAGGTCATTCATTGATGGAGGATTTGAAAGATTTGCGTGTCCCATAATTTCTCTTTTGTAGTTTTTTAGCTCTCTGAAAATGTATTTCATGAAAAAAATCTGAGTATTTCATACACTGTGCTCTGACTTTTTCAGACTACCAGTTTCTGTTGTATGAGAAAGTCACAGAATCAAGTATACTCTTTAGTTACTGACCAAAGTACTTGCATATTTTAATACTTCTTGCTTTGAAATCTTCTGCAGTATTTGCTTTAATGACCTTTTTCTCCCTCCTATACTGCTTTAGTATACTGAAATACTACCTCATAGTTGCCTTTACATTGGAAATATGAAATTTTTGTCATATCTAGACAATTGTATGCAGTGTTAATAGAAGGTAGATTATGAGTGACAGAAAAACTCTTTTCACAGCAACAGCAGAGAGATGCACCTTGGAAGGTATTTCTCTGTGGGTGAGTGTGTGGGAGGAGTCTAGGGAGGATCTACCCTGTATAGCAAAGAGCTGTCTGGTTGCATTTTGAAATGGGAATGGAAGATAAAGGAGGAAAAAAAAATATTGTAGCACCTGTTCTCTGCCAAGCACAGTGCTAGACACGTTCCCTTATATATTCTCACTATTCTAATGCCCACAAGAGAGCAAGGTGTATCTTGTGACAGTTTTATAAAGAGGGGCATGCGACTCAGTTTTTAGCATGGGCCGGACACAAGCACTGTAGTTCTAAATCAAGGACGCTCTTCCTTTTACCATTCTGCCTCCCTCACTACATTTATTGTATTTTGTCATCTGCTCTGTTGCCTTATTTTCCAGCAGTGTTAAAAAGCTTTCTTAGAGGTGGTGGGTGGGCAGAAGACAGAGGTGAACAGTGATAGCATTATCCTAAAAGCTTTCCCTGTCTCTGATTTGTTTGTGATGTGGAAAGTCATTGCATTCTTCCTGCCTCCAAAATATGCTTCTGGTGCATGGTTTTCATTTGTTTTTGTCTTTGAGACAGGGTCTCACTCTGTCATCCTGGCTAGAGTGCACAGTGGTGTCATCGTAGCTCATTCTAACCTCAAACTCCTGAGCTCAAGTGCTCCTCCTGCCCTAGCCTCCCAAGTAGCTCGGACTACAGGTGTGCACCACCACACTTGGCTGATTTTTCTAGGGTTCGTGGAGTTGGGGTCTTGCTGTTGCTCAGGCTGGTCTTGAACTCCTAGCCCCAAGCCATCCTCCCACCTCAGCATCCCAAAGCGCTAGGATTACGGGCGTAAGTCACCATGCCCTGCCATGGGAACCACCTTTGCATAGAGGTAGGGTCATGGACCAAAGGCCAGCAACCAGGATTCCAATCCTACTTTTGCCAGATGCTGGCTTTGGTGTCTCAAAATTTGCTTCTTTGCCTATGAAACAGCAATAATAGTACTCATGTCATGGTGTGGTTGTTGGAATTAAAAGAAATAATCCAAGGTCCCTGGCATGATGTAAGCACTCGGTAAGCACTAGTTAGCTTTTGTACTTGGTGCTTTCACCATTAGTATTGTGCTCTCTTCTTGATAGAATAGTTTGAGTACAAGACAAAATGTCCTGTATGCAGGTAGCACTCATATTAATGTTTAAAGTTTGCTTCACATACTACACTTGAAAGATTTAAGATCTTGTTATACATTGGGAAACTTCTCTTCCTATTCCAAAACTGAAGGGCCTGCTGAAAACTCAGCAGAGAATTCATGGTGTTTGAGGAGCACCTCTGGTTCGGTTTATCTGCAGAACAGGGATAACTGAATTCTCAGCTCTGGCTCCTTTTTTAATGATTATCCATTATCAGGGGAGGCCACCCTTCCCCTGCTATTAAACCTTCCGGCGTCTTATTGTTGCAGTTTAACAGTAGAAACATATTTCGCATCTAGTGTAACAATATTTTTATCAAAGCAAGAAGGTCATTTTCTCATACCACATTGCTAGGATGGTTAAGTTTCACCAGCAGCTGCCTAATGAGAAATGGTTACTTCATAGAAACAGATTATCATGAAGGCCATTCTGAATTGATGGGTGGAAAGTCTGGATTGTATAATTCGGGTATTATACATACAGGAATTAGAAATCCATGCACAGTAGAGGCCTTCTTTTGAGATATAAGACAACTCCCTGGTTGGGATTTCAAAATGTAGCTGCCACTTCTATTGGAACTACAGCAATGATGTGGTGACAGGCCTCCCCGTTGTTGGTGCTGAGCTGCCATCATGCACTTGGATATGTTTTCCCTGAAGTCAGGACAGATTGGTGCTGTTTCAGGGCCTTTCCACTTTGAGCCCAAGCACATACATTTGTAAATTCATGATTCTGACCACCTGAAATGAAATTCCTGATATTGGTCTTATGGCTCAGTGCTGTAATCCAGGAGTCCTCACTCCCCCTCCACACACACACACACACACATACACACACACACACATACACACACACACACACACAAACATTCTTAAATGTTCTTGTGTGCACTCAGACCTTTAGGTGCTCAGGCACCTGATAGGATAGACTGTGGGTTACGTGCACAAGACAGGCACTAGATGTTTAGGTCCTGCAGTGTAAGGAAGACAGATGATAGCAGGCGGGCAGGGAGATGTGTCCATGGTCTGGCCAGCCTAAAGGACAGTTTTGTAGGGAAAATAATGCCTGAGAATCATGATGGGGTAGAAGTGAGTCAGTTGAACCAGAAGGAGTTGGGAAGGGTGGGGGAGGGGAAAAGGAGAAAGTGAGAGGTGGTGAGGTTTAAGTAGAAGTTTAGGAAATGGTGAAAATCCCACATGGAGACATGGCATGGCAGTGGGAGAAGAAGGGTCAGGATGATGGGCTGATCAGGATTATAGGCTGTCACTTTGGATGGCTTTTTTGACACTTGTTGTTTTCTTCTCACCACTGGATGGTGCCTGTTTTTGTGAATAAAATTTTATTGGGACACAGCCACGCTCATTTGGTTATGCATGGTCTGTGGCTGCTTGTGCACTACACCTGCAGAAATGGGAAGTTGTGACAAGAGACCGTATGGTCTGCAACACCTAAAATATTTATTCTCTGGCCTTTTGAGAAACAGTTTGTGGACCCCTTACACAAACCGTGGGCCTTCCAGGAAAAATCAAAAGCATCTGTAGAAGATGCTGGGCCGGTAGGCCTCTGAGCCTCTTCTCTGCCCCAAACCGTGTGAGATCCTGGGGAGGTTAGGAAGGACCCGCAGGCTGCCCACAGACAGCAGTGTGTCTCTGCCTTGCTGCTGGAGTCTACAGCAGAGTCCATAGATGCAGAAATGCAAGAAAAAGAGAAGCAATGAAAAGCAGAAATGGTTTAAGGGAACTGGCGGGAGACAGGAAACTCATATGTTGACTTTTTCCATCCTCTTCAACTCTGTGGTGTGTTTGTAAAAAGGCTCATCTTTTTTTCCAACTATTGCATGTCTAGAAAGGTCCCAATTAAATATTCATTAAAGATTCATTTGGCTTAATTGGGATTCTTTTTAAAATGCAGCTGTCTGTAGAATAATGGGAGAGTTTAGAGAAAATGATTAGGGAAAAATGCCTATGCTGTCATGTGTATATGTGTGTACACTTGTACATACAAAGTTAAAGATTGAACCCTTAAAAGAATCTGTGTGCTCTAAGTCAAGAATACAGTCATCCCTCAGTATCCATGAGGGATTGGTTCCAGGACCCCCTGAAGATACCAAAGTCCTTGGATGCTCAAGTCACTGATATAAAATGGTGTAGTGTTTGCATATAACCTATTCACATCCTCCTGTGTACTTTAAATCATCCGTAGATTACTTATAATACCTAATGCAGTGTAAATGCTATGTAAATAGTTATTATACTGTATTGTTTAGGACATAATGACAAGATAAAAAAAAGTATGCACGTGTTCAGCACAGACACAACCATCCATTTTGGGGGGAATGTTTTTGATCTGCAGTTGGTTTAATCCACAGATGAGGAACCCACAACACAGAGGTCTGACTGTATTGTATGAACAGGCTAGTTCAGTGAGATTACGTTCTTTCCCTGACTTTAGAGAAGCTATATTGAGTGAAATGAAGTTTTGATGAGGATAAGAAAAAGGAGAGAGAAGTAGTAATGAAACACAGCAATTTCTATTCCAGTTACACGAAACCACTGGTATAATAGATCCCCAAACACACCATGACATCGCAGGGGTCTGTAGCTTTCACGCAGGCTGTTTTAGCTCCTAAAACACCATCTTTGCAGCTGATCTCCTTTGCCAGGGTACCTACCCTGCAGCAGCAGAGGGACTTGGAGAGGCTACTGCAGAGAAGAAGAGAGGGTATGAAAGTGCAGAAAAGTAGATGGCTGTGTAGCAAAGGCAGTCTTCCTGCTGTTTGCAAACTGCCTGGCGCTAGCTCTGCCCCATGAAAGGCTTGGGTTGGGTAGGGAGGAGCTGGGCCCTGTCTTTTCAGCATCTCTTTCAGCATTTACTCTGTTCCCAACACCCTCAATTCAGGCGGCTGCTGCTCATTCTGCAACACGGGTCCCATGTGGGATTGCATTGGCCTTTGCGGGCTGACCTGTGGAGAAAATGCATTCCAGTTTCTGCACCAGCGACTGAATACGTATTTTTATATAAGAGGATTCGTCAATGTGCTGTGTAAGAAGAGAAAATCATGACTTCTTGAAATCGACCTGAAGGTCGAGATAGAGCTTCTTGTGCAAAGATGGTTGGTGGTTTGCCATGCGAGCCTTCTCCCTGGCTAAGGCTGCTTTCCCCATCTCTTCCTTCTTGCTCAACAATTTCAGAACACAAGAAATATGTATGTATACACATAACACACAATAGGTGGTTACTCCTGTCTTACAGGGAAACTGTCAGTTATTACAGAGAAAGACCCTAGAGAGTCAGGAAGTCCATCTCTTTAACGACATCTGTGTTCACGATTGCAGGGTCTGCCACGTCCAGGACAAAGGTGAGAGGCAGGTCTTTCCTTCCAGGAGGCGTTGCTTCGTATCTTTATTCAAATCTACCTCAAAAAGAGTCTCTTTAACACTTAGTCTTGTCCAAAGCTGTAATATCTGTGAAATCACTGGTTTATGTGACGTTTTTCCCCCTCATACACATCAAAATAAACACATGATGGTATATTCTAGATGGTGCTTACTGTGGGCCAGGCCATGCCCCCAGCTTTGCTTGTATTTTACTCTTCATTTCATCCCCCCACAGCTCTGGGAGGGACGAGGGGAAGCACAGGGACATGAAGAAGTCACGCAGGGTCTCACAGTAGTATGTGGCAGTGCTGGTGTTGAAACTAGGCCACCTGGCTCCAGAGTCTGGGTGTGACCATTGTGCTACCACCTCTCCCAGGGAACTGTTACGGTAAAGGAGTTTTCAAGTGTCCTGTCAAAGCCATTTCAGGATGAGTTTCCCCAGCAGTATGCAAATCATGCTCTGACACCCAGAGGCCACCCATCAAACCACCAGAGAGATCTGTCTTCAGGGCACATGTCACCCCAAGCTTTAGAGCCTTCGTGGCTCTCAGTCTTCTGTATGATAAATCCCCGCACTGACCTGGCATAAGGTGTCCTGTGATCTGGCCCTGTCCGCTTCCTGTCCTGCTCCCTTGTCCCTTCTACCCTGGATGTACTGAAATATTTTGCATCGGCCAGCCAGGTGTGTCTTGTCCTTTAAGACACAGCTCAGATTTCCGCAAAAACATTGCGCGACTCACCTGTCCCCTGCAGCATCCCGCCTTCCCTTCATCCAGCACTTGTGTTCCATTGAAATTGTTGACACGTCTGCTTATCTGTAGGAAAGGACTGCAGTGGTAGAGACGAGTAATCCCTGGGCCTCCTGAGGTTGCTGGAGTTTTGTGTGGTCCAAGATGTTAAATTCCCCTTTACTTGCTGTCAGCAAAAGTGCAGCCCAGGGGCAGCTGCCATTTAGGAGCTCTGAAAGCCTTGTGTTCCTCATCACCCCTCCTGTACTGACATCGTGGGTGTGTCTCTTAACCCAATTGGAGGTGCTCCGGAGAAGCCCTAACGCCGATGCTCTACTTCTCATAAGCAGATAGAGCTCTGTCTGGCCCTGTCAGCCTCTTTGCTTTGGGGCATCCCAGGCCACCCTGTGCTGAGTCGGGCCTGTGGGAGCAGAACTGTTGCTGAACACACGTGAGCCTTGACAAGTTCCATCACGGGGAGAGCTGAGCCCCTGAAGAAGCTCAATCTCCTGTTTCTGAAGTGGCCACAGGTGTCAGCTGCACCTGCCCGGGCAGTTGTAACCGGAGATCGCAGCTCTCTAAGTGAGCTGTCCTCTGCTCAATGTTACGTCCAGTGACAAGGCGGCCAGCCTAACTGGCAGGGCTTGTGCTTCTTGCATCTGGTCACTTACAGGGCTCTGGGATACCCCGGGCGGTTGTGCCGTGACGTGCTCTGGCGTTATTTGCCTTTCTGGCACGGCAAGGCAGAAGTGTTTCTCCCAGACTCCAAAAGCCCTGTCAGGAAGAATTGGTCTCTAGAGGAACCCGGTGGCTGGCTGGGAGGTGACGCTTTCTACAGCGGGGACTCTTGACTCTATCAGACCTAATAGCCTCTTTTGATAAATATTTTGTAATTCCCCTTTTATGATCCTAAAATGAAATTGATAGATGAAATAACCTACACACACATACAATGTCTACAAATCCATAGAATGCCCAAATAGTATTATAAAGAAGTAAAAAGAAATTCATAATAAAAAATACATATATTTTTTTTTTTTTTTTTGAGGCAGAGTCTCACTCTCTGGCCTGGGGCGAGTGCCGTGGCGTCAGCCTAGCTCACAGCAACCTCAAACTCCTGGGCTCAAGCAATCCTACTGTCTCAGCCTCCCGAGTAGCTGGGACTACAGGCATGCACCACCATGCCCGGCTAATTTTTTCTATATATATTTTCAGCTGTCCAATTAATTTCTTTCTATTTTTTTTGGTAGAGACGGGGTCTCGCTCTTGCTCAGGCTGGAAAAAATACATATATTTTAAAAGTATAAATGTTCAACACACCTTCATCAGAAGATAAAGTGAAATAGTTAGATGCTCGCATATGTGTATAAGGAATAAATTTGGATTTAGGAGGAGTAAGAAGATGAGAAGCCATTGCATAGAAGGAGAGAAAGGAGAGCCTGGATGCATTTTACAATAAAGGAAGTAACAGACCAAACGTGTCTGTATATGTTAGGAGAAAGGGGGAAATAACCCTGATTAAAGCAGGGGTAACCTGCCAAGGAAAAAATACTGACTGTTGAGGTAGAGAAAAGGAGAAGCGTGATATTTTCATAATGAGCCAAGCCTTCTCTGTCAGGGTGGTATCAGAATAATTAATTCCTGGTGTTAGGACTGGGAAGCATGCTGTCAAAGTGTCTCAGAAAATGTCTCCCATCATGAAATCCCTTCCACAAACCAAGAACTTTACGGACCGTTGCCTTTAATAGCTGTCTAGGATTGGAGAGAGAATTGAAAGATACATTTATGGGGTAGTTGGGTGAGGGCTGACCCCTGAGGACTGTAAGCTTGCAAAGTAAGACTCAGACTCAAATATATTAATATGTAATTTTCATGATATAAATTTCAGTATGCTAGAAAGTCTTAAGAATATTGGATAGCAAAACAAAATGAATTTATTAATGAGATTCATTGGTTTCCAGTATTCTGAGTATTTTCAATAATTTATTTGGCTTTAAATATATTAAAAGGAGCTTTTAGTCTCCTTGTTAAATATTGGCAGGTGATAGTTACAAATGCAGGCTGGTTTAGCTGTGATGTGTTGACAACTCAAATATCACAAGCAGTATGACACGGTTTTCCAAAATCATGAACAAATCTTGATAAAGCATATACATAAGCAGTGTAAGGATTATTTTGTATTTCTATGTAAATGGAGGTAGGTTCTAGAACTCAATAATTATAAACAGTTTTTCATCCATGTGAACTTCCGGAATATGTTCAAAAGTTGTACAGAACGTGGAATAGTGTGCTAGATGATCTCACACATTGCAGGATGCCTTGCGTCCTTGATCCCATTCCACCACAGTCATCATGTCGCCCCAAAATGGCATTACAGGCCTCCATTGAGAAGCACTGAGTTGGGGCTAGAAGATTCAGGACAAAGTTTGGTCTCCGCAGCTGAATCCATGCCCCGGCTGCTTGGAACAGCACAGTAGTGGGATCTTTCTGCAGACAAAGTAGGGCTGCAGGAAGGGGAGAGGCTACCTGGGCTGGCACAGCTGCTGCTGAAGGAGCATGGTGGAGAAGGGGGTGCCTCCCTTGCACTGGTGACCACAGGTGCCGGGGTATAGGTTTCCTTGAGGGATGAAGAGCCCCCAGTGTTGGGCCCCATGGGTCACACGGCCCCTAAACACCAGCTTTCTCCAGTCACACACACACTGCTTATAGGACCCAGACAGCTCCAGGAAAGGATGTCAACACTGGTTCTTCTGTCCCTCACCATGTGGATGGAGAACCATTGAGGTCCCTTCTCTTCTTCATACTCCATGCAGAACTAGCTTATGGGACCTGTGTCTCTCCTCCCTCAAGGTGAAAGGTGACTTTATTTTCCTGCCCTGTCCCTGTCTCCACCAAAGTCTTACTAACCTTTTTTTTTCTGGAGAGAGGATCTCACTTTGTTGCCCAGGCTGGAGTGCAGTGGCGCGATCATAGCTCACTGCAGCCTCAAACTCCTGGCCTCAAGCGATCCTCCCACCTCAGCCTCCCGAAGTGCTGGGATTACAGGCATGAACCACTGCACCTGGTCTTTTTCCTAGCTTTGAATCTCAGGGTGCAAACCAGTCCATGTCCTTCCCAGGAAGTGAGCAAGTGTTTTGCTAAGTAGGTTAGGCAAATTACAGACAACAAAAATTTTAATTAAATAAACAGAGTCAAATCCCCAGGAATCAGGGCACAGTTGCCTCAAAATTCCATAACAAAAGGGACATGAAAGGGATTCCTTTAAAATGTGAGGAAATAAGGTAGAATGCTTCATGATAATTTTCTGTTCTGCTTATACTTAGAAGCAACTAGTAGGGAAAAGAAACCCACATAATTTAATCTCTTATAGGACATCTTGATACACAGAGCTTTCCCTGGTCCCACCCTCAACCATGACATCAGGTGCATCCCATAATACATATTAGCTCAACTTGTTCTTACATGCTTGCATGCACCATAATGCTCCCTTTTGGGTGGGACTTTTCTAGGAGAATATGAGTTCGAGCACAATGCTTCTCACTCCTGCAGTGGAGTGTTAGTTGCTGCTGTTCTTACCTCAGCCTTCTTACCAGGTAGACAATTGTCCTTTGTTTTGAGATTTCACTTTCTTGCCTCATCTCTGCAGCAGCCTTTTTTGGATTTTACTTCATGTAACTATCCCTCCGTAAAATAACATGAAAGATAACAGATTTGCACGTTTGTATCATTTTATCTCCATCACAAATAACACTTCGTGGTACTATGCTAACAGGACAGGAAAAAAAAGAGCAAGTGACATTTCGAATCCAAATTCAAGTTGAATTTGCTAAATGGCAGAGATTCATTAAGCAGCAATTGGATTAAACTAAAATCCATGCTGCGTGGCCTCTTTAGGATTGCTCCCAGTAGAATGAGTCACTGGCAAGGCTTTGAGTGTTTTTCTGCTCCTCAGTTTGAACAGCGCATTGCAAAATCTCAAGTTATGTATCATCAACTGATCTCTGGAACAAGAGAGAACTTGATATCTTTCTGTCTTGCAAATCATGTTCACCCTCTTCTTTACTTACGTCTGAAATAGAGAAGCACATTGAATTCATCACCTGCTTACTTGTCTGATGTGACCCTTGAACTCTCCAAGGCTAGAATGGGGCTGCTTTTCCAGGCCTGCTGTTGTGGCAGTAATTGGGCTTCTGACTGTCTTCCCCATTATAGCCAGGTTTGCATCAGTTTAGCTGCTCAGAGAAGAGTTTTGTTTGCATCTGGAATGCCATTTGCTTCAGCTGTCAGCCATGTGGATTCACATGCTATTTGGTTATTTCTGTATTGATGGATGAGATGTTTTTACTTTGAATTATCAAAATTACAAATTGAGCTAGAATTTACTCCTCTTGAAATAGCACAGAAAAAAAGGGAGGGAGAGGAAAGAGGTCCTGGGAGGGTGGAAATGGTTGTCTAAGTAGTTTAGCCAAGGATTGGGACTGGCTGTGATAGAATTCTCAGAGATTCTTGTTCTGGAGAAATTGCCAATGTATTATCAAAATAACAAGAAAGGAAAGAATTCTTGGGTGTTTTTCTGTAGCCCTTGTGTGACATCTGGATCTTGGGTGGGCTTATGAGAGAGAATAGTTAAGGCTAACATGAAATTGGGAGTGTGAACTAAAATAAAATTTTAAGGCTCACCCCCCCCACCGGCTGACTTAATGGACCCCCTCCTGGCCAAAGAAATATCCTGAAACTAAATTGTCTGCCAAGAGGAAGGAGGTCAGACATGCCTTATCATTCCCCCCTCCCTTCTTGGTGACATCCTTTGTAACCCATTAACAGGCCTAAGGGTATGCAAGACAAACCTGCAGGTCCTCAATTTACACAACAAATCTATGTCCAGTGGCTTATCTCGGATAAAGAGCTCCTTATGTTAAAACATTCCAAGTCTTTAGACAAAGCTTCCTGTCTTTAACCAATTACAGGCCAAAGAATCTTTTAACCCACCTATAACCTGTAAGCCCCTGGTTCAAGATGGCCCACCTTTTTGGGCCAAACCAATGTATGCCTCCCATGTATTGATTTATGACTTCACCTGTAACCCCTGTCTCCCTGAAATGTATAAAACCAAACTGTAACCCAACCTCTGCGAGTCCACTTGCTCAAGGCCTCTTGGGCGTGGCTCTGGGTCATGGTCCTCAAATTTGGCTCAGAGTAAATCTCTTTAAAATTACTTTACAGAGTTTGGTCTTTTTTCCATTGACAGGAGTTTTTCTCTTAACAGAAGAATTGAATTATAAGACAAAACCTCATCGATGAGCTATTAAAGTCTAAAAAATTACAGTTAAGGCAGCTTATGAATAATGAAATAAACCCAAATGAAATATTCTTGACCTATGCTCTACCAAAAACTAAAGGAAAGTAGATGCCTTAGTGAAAGAGGAACATTTTCTATGAAGTTCAGGGTCGTTTAGTGAAAACTAGTTTACTAAAATTTTGTTATGAAGATTAAGTGTCTAGCTTCACTTTGAAATGCCTCTTAACTGAAAAATAAAGAAATCTCTTAAAGTTTCTAAAGGATTTTTTAGAATAAATGAGTGTTTGGATTGCTTGTATAAATAGATGAGTGTTTAATCCTCAAGGTAGTCATGCAATCTGTAGATTATTGCCACATATAATAAAGGGACCATCTCATAACTTCAAGATGAGAAAATAATGAAAATATCTTGATCAATTTTGTTTCTTTTTAAATAGTCCTTGCTGAAGGATGGATCAGAAAGTCTTTTTAGTTACTTGGAAAGTGTGGTTTGATGTTCTCCTGTAAATTGCTTATCAATACTATCTCCATGCACTGTTAGCATAGGATGGAGATGATTGAGTTCCTTTTTATGTGTATGATTAAAGATAGAGAAAGAACTAGTGCTAATGAGTTAGGAAGATATTTAATACACATCAATGACAGATTAAGGAAAACTATAAAAAATTGACTAATCTGAAGAATTATTTTCAGACTGTATCAGTAACTCTCAGTGACAGTTAAGATTTAGCAATAAATGAATATGAATTAAGCAAAACTAGAGAAGAATCTGAATGAAGTTAGAAGGAGCACAGTCTTATAATCATACAGCATGCTGTTGACCTTTGCTTGAATTAGTGCACAAAGAGTGAGGGTGGTCGGGGATCCAGGGGGCAGGCTCACTGTTAGTGCAGTGTCATTGTGCCCTGTACATTTCATCCTTAATCCCGAATTCCCTCAACAGTCCCCAGGGCAAGTGCTATTATTGTCACTTTGCACATGACAAAACAAAGGTTTATCAAACCCAAGTTAAAGAGATTGTGAGTGGCAGATCTGCCCCCAGCCCTACAGTGTATGCGGATTCCTTCAAAAGAACCCTGTTGTTATGCTGAATGGCATCACGCAGACCCAGGGTATTGCAGGCATTTCTTGCAGGGCTCCTGAGCTCAGTGGGTGGTACCACTTGAAAGCTGGCTATACACACTGGAAGTCCCTCTGGGCACCTCCCTCTTACTCACCTGTTATGTCACTGGCTCTCCCTCCCAAGTGCCTGGTGAATCCATCCACTTTTCTCATCTTCACCACTACCGCCTTGTCCAAGCCACCCTCACCGCTTTCTGTTGCCCTGGCCCAGCTGATGTCCTCGTATCTTCTCTGCCCCCTCTTCCACCAGAGTGATCGTTTCAACGTTGGAGTCGAATTACATGCCTATCCACCAAAATCTTTCATGGCATTTGTGGCAGACTAAAAATTGGTCCTCCAAAAGACATCCATGTCCTAATCACTAGAGCCTCTAAGTGTTACCTTATAAAGCAAAAAAAGGTGGTTTGCAGATGTGATTGAGTTAAGCATCTTGAGATGGGGAGATTATCCTGGGTTATCTGGGTGGGCCCTAAATGCAGTCACATGTCTCCTTGTAAGAGGGAGGCAGAAGGGGTTTTTACACACACACAGAGGACAAGGTGATATAAAAACATACCAAGAGATTGAAGACATTGGCCCTGAAGATTAGAGCAGTGACTGCCACAAGCCCGGGTTGCAGGCAGTCCCCAGAAGCTAGGAGAGGCAAGAATGGGTTCTCCCCTAGAGCTTCCAGGGGGTGCGCCGCCCTGCCCACACCTCACTTCCAGTCCATTGAAACTGATGTCCCTGCCTTCTGGCCCCCAGCACTGTGAGAGAATAAGTTTCTGTTGTTTTAGGCCACCAAGTTTATGGTAATTTATTACAACAGCCAAAGGAAACCAGTGCAACCTCCCTGTTACTCTTAGGATTGGGACCCAAATCCTTGGCAGGATCCATATGGCGTAGCTTGGCCTGCTCCGTTTGCCCCATGACCATTGACTACCTTGTCTCCTTTTTTTCATAAACATGTAGAATATCCCTTGTCCAAAATGCTTGGGACTGGAAGTGTGTTGGATTTCAGATTTTTTCAGATTTTAGAATATTTACATATACATAATGAGATATCTTGCAGACGGGACCCAAGTCTAAACACAAAATTCATTTATATTTCATATACACCTTATGCACACAGCCTGAAGGCAATTTTACACAATATGTTTAAGAATTTTGTGCATGAAACTAAGATCTTTTTTTTTTGTTTTTTTTTGAGATAGGGTCTCACTCTGTTGCCCAGGCTAGAGTACAGTGGCACGATCAGAGCTCACTGCAGCCTGAACTCCTGGGCTCAAGCGATCCTCCTGCCTCAGCCTCCTGAATAGCTGGGACTACAGGCGTGGGTCACGATGCACAGCTAATTTTCACGTTTTGTAGAGATGGGGTCTCACTGTGTTGCTCAGGCTGGTCTCGAACTCCTGGGCTCAAGTGATCCTCCTGCCTCGACCTCCCAAAGTGCTGGGATTACAGGCGTCAGCCACCGCGCCTGTGTTTTGATTACAATGCATCACATGAGGTCAGGTGTGGAATTTTCCACTAATGGTGTCATGTCAGCGCTGAAAAAGTTTTGGATTTTAGAGCATCTCGGAGTTCAGGTTTTCAGATTAGGGATGCCCAACCTGTATTTTAAAATAATTTGATTGTATTCTTTCTAGCCTGTGGTGTACAAAGCCAAGTAAGCTCATGCTATAAAATAAACTCATGGCTCCTTTTTTATATAGTAGTTTAGATAGTAGTAGAAAAATGGAAAAGTAAAGTAGCTTTACATTGGCAATGATTTGGATCTGAATCCATGTTAACCTTCATTTAATTATAAAATATCAGTGTTTTGTCCAGTTCTGCCATTCTGTAGCCTTATCTTGCATTGCTGGATTCTTCCCTGACTCTCTGATGTCTGGCTACTATGGCATTCTTTCAGATTCCTAACTTTGCCTTGTTTCCTCCTGACACAGGGCTTTCATTGCACATGGAATCTCTCCACCAAGCTGACTCAGTTTCTACTTATCCTTCAGCTTCAACTCTGCCTTCCCTTCTTGGAGAGGGCTTCTTTGGTCTTCCAGCCTCGTTTCTTTGCTGTGCATTCTGTAAGAATCGTGCTCCTTTCCTCCGGGGTTCTTACCTCAGTTCGTAATCATGCACAGACAGCACTTTGCCATGCATGGATTTCAGTTTCCAGAGTTCAGTTAAACAACACCAGTTCCCCAATAACACGGTTCAACTTTCAGCTACTGCTGTCTGTGAGCTATGAGTAGTTGTACACAAGCTGCTGGCTCTTCAGGCCACAGATCGCTGCGAATGTAACAGATGCACATCATGATCAGTGACCAGTGGTGTTAGCATCTGCCCGTGATCTGCGCCTCTACCATTCAGTTCACAGACAGCAAAGTGTGTCCTTATTTTGCCTCCTAGTGATAAACCCACATGGCATTTTACAAAAATGAGTAATTGAAAAGGAGGTTTGACCAACAAAGAAACAAAGGCACCAAAGAAAAAAAGTGATAATACTAGAAGTGAAATTTGAAGCAAATATAAATGGAAGAAACAGCTGGCCTGGGAATGTTGACACTGCCACCATTTGAGGGACTCTAGACATGTACTTAGGGAAGGTGAGTCTACAGACATAAAGGCGGAAAGTGGTCATAAGGAAAGAGACATCCCAGAGGAGGTGACACTGGCAAAAAAACTTTACATTAAAGGAATCCTCAGAGATATTTCGTAGCATTAAAAAGCACAAAGGCTAAAATGTTGGAAGCTGATCCACACTGTGTAAGGATCACAATTCAAAGCATGGCAAAGATGCTGACTCTGCATCAGAAGTTATCTGCCAAGAAGAAGGCAAGCCCTGTTCACACAACTCTTGATAAGTTTTTTACAGAAAAGAAAAATCCTTTTATGCTCAATGTTTCTAATGTTTTAAATTATAGTCTACTAAATAAATACTAGTTTTGCTATTTTTTATTGTCCTTTGTATTTATAAATGATAGTAAGAGTTTTAAAATGTTTTTTAAAGTATTTTTTCAATTGTAATAAAATATACATAAGGGAACACTTACCTTTTGTCCATTTTTAGGTGTACAGTTCAGTGGCATTAAATATAGCCATCATCAGCATCTGTCTCCAGAACTTTTTTTGTCCTCCAGAACTGAAACCCTGTACCCTTTAAACAATAATTCCCCATTTCCTCCAGCTCCAGCAACTACACTTTGCTTTCTGTCTCTCTGGTTTTATCTGCAATAAGCACTTCATATAAGTGGAATCATACAGTGTTTGTCTTTTTGCGATTGGCTTATTTCCTTAGCATAACGTCCTTAAGATTGATTCATGTTACAGCGTGTGTCAGTTTCCTTCCCTTTTTGAGGCTGAGTGATATTCCATTGTATTTGTATATACCACATTTTGTTTATCCATTCATCCACCAATAGACGCTGAGATTGCTTCCACCTTTTGGCTATCGTGAATGATGCTATTAATACTATGAACACGAGTGTACAAGTATCTGTTTGAGCTCCTGCTTTAAATTCTTCTGGGTATGTACCCAGAAGTGGAATTGCTGAGTTATATGGTAATTCTATTTTTATTTTTTTTGAGGAACCGCTATACTGTTTTCCACAGTGATTGTACCATTTCACATTCCCATCAGCAGTGCACAAGAGTCCGGTTTCTCCACATCCCTGCCAACACTTTTGTTTTTTGTTTTTGTATAATAACCCTCCTAATAGGAATGATGATTAGTGATGTTGAGTATCTGTTCATATGCTTGTTGGTTGGTTGTATATATTCTTTGGAGAAATGTCTTTTCAAGTCCTTTGCCCATTTTTTAATTGGGTTGTTTGGGTTTTTGTTGTTGAGTTGAAGGAGTTCTTTATATATTCTGGATATTAACTTCTTATCTAACATATGATTTGCAGTTATTTCCCCGATTCCATGGGTTGCCTTTTTACTCTGTGGATTGTGTCCTTTGATGCAGAAAAAATTTTAATTTTGACATAGTTCTTTTTTTGCTTGTGCCTTTGGTGTCACATTGAAGAAATCATTGCTAAATCCAATGTTATGAAGCTTTCCCACTGTTTTCTAATGAAGAGTTTTATAGTTTAAACTCTAATGTTTAGGTCTTTGATCCATTTCCATTTTGAGTTAATTTTTATATATGGTATGAAGTTAAGGGTCAAATTCATTCTTTTGCATATGCATATCTGGTTTTCTCAACACCGTTTGTTGAAAAGACTGTCCTTTCCCCATTGAATGGCCTTGGCATTCTGTTGAACATCGTTTGACCATACATGCGAGGATTTATTTCTGGGCCCTCTATTCTTTTCCATTTGTCTATATGTCTGTCTTTATGCAGGTACAGCACTGTTATATTACTGTAGCACTGTAGTAAGTTTTGAAATCAGGAAGTGTGAGACCTCCAACTTTGTTCTTCTTTTTGAAGATTATTTTGGCTACTGGGGTCCCTCGAGATTCCACATGAATTTTAAGATGGATTTTTCTATTTTTGAAAAAAGACATTGTTGGGATTTTTATAGGAATTACATTAAATCTGTAGAATACTTTGGGTAGTATTGGGTACATCCAATATTAAGTCTTCTAATCCATGAATGTGGGGTATATTTCCAGTTATTGGTTGTCTCTAATTTCTTTTAGCACCATTTTGTAGTTTTCAGTGTATGCTATTGTAAATGGAATTGTTTTCTTAATTTCCTCGTTGGAATTGGTATCTCTCAACTTGTTTTAAGGCTTGTGCATATATTAGACAGTCTGTATAGTGTTCGTTGGTTATTGTAACACGTTGGTATTATCACTTTAGCACTGAGACACTAGATATGGTTCTTTTGGAATATAGAATTCAGAAAAAAGAAGTAAGATGGTAGTAAAGTGTGGTTGGTGTCAAGGTTGCTGTTGTGAACTCAGAGCACTTCAAGGAGATCCTAATGGGACTATGGCATTTTATGTTGGTGTGCAACTGTGAAAGGCAGGTACCATGCAGTAGGTCAAGAGAAAAGATATGTTAGTTCTTTCCGTTCTTCAGGCTACGTATTTCTTCAGTGACTTCTTGCAGATGGGGCCTCAGCCAGGGGTCAGTAAAAATTGCAACAAAAATTTGGTATTTGCTATGCTATGCATCCTTGTTCCCCGAGTAGTTAATGCGTGTCTAGTGGCAACATCTATCTCTTGCAATTCCAAACCAGGTTCTATGAAAGGGGAATGTTTGTTTAAAATTGAATCCTCATTATTTTCATTTATAAACTAAACATTTACTGTCTGTCTACTGTGTTCAAATTGCCATGATAGGTCCTGAGAGGAGACCGAGGTGAATGAGACCCATTCCAAGCAGTATGTAATTTAAATGGAGTCACGGCATGAGAGTAGTAATAAAAACAGTTGTATTGGTCAGTTTGGGCGCCATAATGAAATATCAAAGACTGGGTGGCAACAGAAATTATTTTCTCACAGTTCTGGAGGCTGGAAGTTTAAGGCCAGGTAGCCAGCAGGGTCAGGACCTGGTGAGGGCTCTCTCTTCCTGGCTTGTAGATGGCCACTTTCTCTTGGTGTCCTGATGTGGCCTTTTCTCTGAGTGGGAAGGGGCATGACAGAGAGAGAGAGAGAGATCGAGATCGAGATCTTCCTCTTCTTATAAGGTTACCAGTCCTCTCAGATCAGGACCCCACCCCTATGAACTCATTTAACCTTAATTACCTCCTAAAAGCCCTGTCTCCAGATACAGTCACATTGGGGGTTAGGGCTTCAGTGTAGCACTTTTGGGTGGGACACAATTCAGACCATGGCAACAGGGATACATGACACTTACTGATGACCTCCAGCATGCCAGATACTGTGCTAGTGTTCTCGTTCAGTGCTTCCTCTGAATCTGTAAGATAGGTACTATTATTTCCTCCTATTTTACTGATGGGGAAACTGAGGCAAAGGCATTAAATTGCTTTCCAAGGACACTCACCTAGCAGAGCCAGGGCTTGAACCCAGGGCCATGGGAATTGAGGGAGTGTCAGAGGAGGAGCTTTGGGGCAATGGGGCAGAGCCAGCATCATTGGCATATGTTGTATTCAGGGTCAAGATGTTCTCTGGCAGCACGCAGAGGTGTGTATTAAGAGGAATGACGGAGGTCGATGCACGTAAGTTAGGCGGGTCTGTGTTATATACAGAACCACAGATTCTTAGGTTGTCCCACTTGGGTTGTATGGAGCCGTTGGGGGTGTTTGAGCAGAGGAGTGAATAAGACTTTTGTTTTAGAAAACTAATTCTGCAGGCAGCGTGCACGGAAAGTCTGGAGGCGAGAAAGCGAGTTAGAGAGCAGTTGTCGTAGCCCACGTGGGGGCCGGGGCAGCAGGGCAGACACGTGTGAAAGGTTTTAGGAAGTAGAAGCAGCAGGACTCCTGTTTGGTTTTGATTCAACTTTTGGTTGTGCCGGAGGGAAAGAAGGAGGAATTAAGGATGTTCTGGGTAACTAGCTGGATAGCGCTGCCAGTCAGAAAGAGAAGGAGCACAGGAAGAGGAACAAACTTGAAGGATTAAGTAATGTAAAAAGTTCTTTGCCGGTTTGTCATCAATTGGTAAATGTTACACCAATATTAATATTTTATTAATATTCTCTCAGGAAAGAAAGGTATATAGTACTAAATTTTGAAAAAGAAATTGAAGTAGCTAGTGAGTACATTGGAGGCCTCTTAATCCACTGTGATTGAGACCACTAGTGAGCATTTAATTTAAAAAGTCAGTCAGGGCTGGGCGCAGTGCCTCAGGCCTGAAATTCCAGTACTTTGGGAGGCTGAGACAGGAAGATTGCCTGAGGTGGAGAGTTCAAGACCAGCCGGGGCAACATAGGGAGACCCTGTTTCTATGAAAAATTTTTAAAAAATTAGCTGGACCTCATGATGCGTTCCTGTAGTCCTAGCTACTCAGGAGGCTGAGTCAGGAGGATCACCTGAGCCTAGGAGTTTGAGGTTACAGTGAGCTGTGATTAGGCCACCGCACTCTAGGCTGGGCAACAGAGCGAGCCCCTGCCTCAAAAAAAAAACAACAAGAAAAAACCCCAAAAACACTTAAAGCAGGGAATTGTAAAAATGAATTAACATCAGTAAACATTTTGTTCTGACTTTTGATGTTGGGCTAAGGCCTGTGCTTTGTAAGTTTGGTGACTTTCTTGCATGAGTCACATCTATCACGCACTGCTGTGACTGTCAGTATTGGGATCTTTAAAGTGGAGCAAGAGGTTAAAATCATTTGTGAAGCAATCTGGCTGGATGCTCCTTTGTTTTACAAACCTTTTACTGTTACTTTGCTCTTACCTAATCCTAAAGCAACTTTTAAAGTCATCTGTCCTTTTCAAATCTTTTCAAAGCATTTATTTATTTTTCATATATGTAACACTTTTTTGTACCCTATTTCATCTATTTACATAATAAATAATGAATTATAATTGTTATATTATACAACAAGGCAATATATATAACAATTGTTGCGTGACAAGGGCAGTAGGCACAAACACATTTGGAAATAATCGCTAAGGACTCTCAGTAAGCATACGGCTTAACTAGTAGGGAGAAAAGCCTGCTAACTTGAGTATTTAATAGGTGAAGGGCATCTATTTCTCTCCCTCTGCCATTGGTTAATCCAGAGATTTAGGTGAGTGAAGATTGGTTAAGTGAGTTTCCACTGTGTGTGCATTTTGTGTGAGTGTATGTATATAAAACGAGGACGATTGTAGACATCCGTTTGAAATGGTAGTACCATGTTTTGGGGGCTACATTCTAAATTACTGATTATGTTTAGGACAGTTACAAAGAGGAAACATAGATTGTAGATTGCATTGATAGTTTAAAATGATACTGGCGTAGGTGGAATTTCTCATTAGATGTAGTAGTGAAACCAAATGGATTGAGTTCAAGAAAAAAAGTAGGGGACCCGAGAATCTGTTGGATTACTAGAGAGAGAAGAATAGAAGTATTTCCTTTTGAAAATCAGTTATACATATGTCATTTTATAATTTATGTCTTCTTAGACTCCTAATTCCATTAGCTAAAATGATCATTGCTTCAGAGGGAGCCCACCTACTTTCCGGCTATGCTAAAAGCACAGATAATTATAGCTTCTAAAACGGCTTGCACATATGGTCCACTGTAGTAGAAACTCAGTTATTTTCTCTAGATGACAAGATTAGCATTGATTAGCCCGTAGAGGAAGAGAACACTGGTGGCTTTTGAGAAAGCTTGGCCCCACCTTGCAGCTATGCTATATCTACCGGAGCTGTGGTGGATGGCTCAGCATTGGAGAAAGCACCCAGCCAGTGGCCCAGGGGCCTGTTAACAGTGTCGGAGAAGGGCTAGGGGCGTCATTTGCCAGCTCGAAAGAGACTGAGCATATGTAAGATGCAACAGGTTCTCTGGTGCATGCTCCTACAGAAGGTGTTGGCATCTGTCATTAGGTTAGGAATAGCTAGGAATTGTGAAGTATCTTAGGGTCCTCATCCCTCTTATCTGTTGCCCTGATTTGCTTTAGTTATTTTAACAGTGGGGAGAAATCGAACCTCTTAATACATTTGATGTGTGTACTGTATCATTTTTCTTTTAAAAATTCAAAATATTATACAAAAAGTACAGCATATTATAAACAAATATGGATATCCTTCACACTCAGAATTTTTTTTACAAAGGTATTATAGTTTTTATTTTAGAATTTTAATCTTGAGGCAGTAAAACATAGTAATACAAACTCACCAGTTTATAAAAGACAGTTGGATCCAAATTATGTTTTTGATAAAATGTGACCTGTTTAGAAGGCTGTGAACCAAAATTTGGGGTAAAGCAGTTTGGTCCAGAAAAATCTCTTTTACCTTGTTTGTTTGTTTTTTTGTTGCTGTTGTTTGTTTGTTTGTTTTAAGTTTCAAATGAATTTAGCAGGTTAAATTTTTAAATGTTTAAATTTTAGCTAAGACTGTCTGAATTGTATAAGAAAAACAAAATCTCCAAACAGCCTTGAATTAGGAATAAATCTATCTTTTGTTTGGTAGTCTGGTTTGCTGGACTAGTCAATGTAAGTGGGAAAGCATTTTAGAAAGAGTTAGTTGCAATTTTTTTCAGCTTTTTCTAGTCCCTGCATGGCAGATAAAGCAATTTTTATACTGGACAGAGATACCTTATATTATTGCTCTGAGTTCAAGATTTTAACCTATTTGATCTGAGACCCTAACTTTCATAAACATTTATCTAGCTCTTTTCTTTTAGAATATCAATCCTTTAATTATCTATTCTATCACCCTAAGAGATTGTTAGCCAGGCAACAATTATTTTTTTTTAAATTTCAGAATATTATTGGGGTACAAATGTTTAGCTTACATATATTGCCTTTGCACCACCTAAGTCCTGAGACCTTGCCAGTCAAAGGGTGGTTGGGAGAACAGTGGCATCAGTGTGGTTTAGGGACCTGTTAGGATGAGAATGCCTGAGCGAGAATCTGCATTTAGCAAGGAGGGGTTTGTATGCATAGTAAAGTGTAAGAAACTCTGCTCCCACACACTGCCTTCCTGTAACTTTTTAAAAAGATTTATAACTTAAAAAAATGTTGTAACATATTCAGTCTTGTTTTCTCAAAGACTGTATTAAATGCCAAGAATACCATTTTAAAAGTGCTTATAGGATCAGTTACAGATTTAGTGATAAATACACATTTGTTCACTGTCAGTATTTCTAGTCTAGAACATAAACTTCATGGGAAGGGAAATTATTCCAGTGCCTGCAGCAGAGCTTGGCACATATAGGTGCTCAAAACATATTTGCAAAAATTTGAATAAATAGATGAAATCTAATTATATATTGGTGTTTTAAATTACTTTTATGTACACATTTAAAAACTATGCTTTATGCTGATTAAATTAAAAACTTCAAATTGTAAAGGAAATATGTTTATTCACTGATAATTTAGAAAGAAAGAAAAGTGCAGAAATAGAGCAATCAGCCTTTACTCCCCCAATAGGTAACATTTTAGGGTATTTCCTTTTGTGATTGTTTTTACATAATTTGTCATACTACATATGTTATTCTGCTTTTTCATTTATCATAATGACACAGTAACTGGTTTGTTGTTCACTTACTACGTGCCAAGCTTCAGACTAGGCATTTTAGATAGTTTTCTTGTTTTCTTATTATACCCACATAAGGTGGTATAATTACATCAAATTTTCAAATGAGGAAACACAGATTGAGAGTTTGTACATCTTGCTAGTGGTCCCACAGCTAGTTCATGATCCAAGTTGGGATTTTAACACAAGGACATTTTCTAGAGCCCATGCTTTTTCTAACCCACTGGAGTAATTAAGCATTTCCTTAGTTATGACTTTTTTTTTCTGGTAAAATAATATTTCACTAGGCAAATATATCTAATTTGGCTTACACTTCCTATTCAACATTCTAGTTTTTCTTTCTTGATACTATACATAATACTACAATGACTATCTTTGTGTAGAAATTTTTTCTACATTTTATTTTTCTTAGAGTAGATTCTTTTTTTTTTTTTTTTTTAATTTTGTGGAAACAGGATCTCGCTACATTGCCCAGGCTGGTCTTAAACTCCTGGCCTCAAGTGATCCTCCCTCCACAGCCCCTCAAAGTGCTGGGATTGTAGGCGTGAGTAACTGTGCCCAACCTTAGAGTGGATTCTGAGAAATATTTCTAAGTCTCTTGAAATACAGATAGAGAACTTTTCCAAAAGATTTGTACCAATTTTCATTTCCACCAGTCATCGTAAATATTATGTTGTATATTTGAATGCATATAGACAAAGCAATGTGTCAGCCATGCTTATGCAGGAAAAAATCCATTTAAATGTGTTTTCTTTTTGCTTCCAATAATTTGACTTGTATTTCACATAATTTAATGGATATTTATTACTGAAATACTTAGCTTTCCCTAAATATCACCTTCTATAGTACATAACATTTTTAGCATGACATTCATTCTGCACTGCTCATGACCTTATTTTCATAAAGTCCACAGTTTCTTAAGAAGAGATATGTTTACCATCGATGTATATTTTCTTAGTCTCAAAATTCTTTATAAATGGTGAGGTTTTTATGGTTGTACAGCTTATTCAACTTTAATGTGTATTTAATATCACCTGTTCTCAAAAATCGTATCATTCTGAGACAATGTCATGGTGTTTCTTTCTTTCGTTTTCTTCTCTTTCTCCCTCCTTCCTTCCTTTCTCTTTGTCTTCCTCATTCGCTTCTTTCCTTCTTTATTTCTTTTTGTGGCAGGAAGGCAGATGATACACAGAGAAGAAAGTGTATGCATATTGTAGCAACAAGAGCAAAACCAACCAAAAACACCCTTGCTTACTTGTAGCTTACTTCGGTGCTTTAATAAAACTATTGAAGAAGGAAATACCTCCTACTGCTAATATTTGGAATCATAACAGATTGTTAAAAAATGTAACAACTCTGTACTGGAGACAGGACCATAGAGGAGGTAATGAAATATATGAAAGATGGAACACCATCTTCTTCCTTTAGCCGTGCTTATTTTATATATTACTTGTTTATTTTTATCTGCAGTGTAGCTTTCTCAAATATAATCACAGCAGCTTTAATCTGGCAAAAAAAAAAAATTCTGTTGTTAAAACAGAAGCTCTTATAGGTAGGTTTTTATCTATTATATGCAATTTTTGTGGTATGATAATGTCTCTGCTAGAATAGAAATAAAAAATACAGCATTATAGTTTAATAATTTGTGTGATACTGATAAACCAATACATTTGGAAAACAAATACATGTGTGCTTTCCAAAATGTTATAAAGTTTTGTAATTTTGAAATACTTGGTAAACTATAAGACATTACTATACAGTTGCACAAGCAGTTAAAAGCTTACTTATAAGAATGAATTAATTTTGTTAAAATTCAAATTTTAAATACCCTATTTCTGACTTCTTTAAATAAATGAGGTGTTTTTACATACTGCCTTTTTCATTTTTTTAAAGAATATGATAAATAAGTTAAATGTACATTTTTAGTTAAAATAGGCAACCTTTTTTTCTACCTCTGTTCTTCTGGAATATGATTAGTATTGCTTTCTTTTTGTGCACTACACTCCTGTTCATTAAAAAATTGTAGCAGTACTGCGTTTATCTTTTAAGATACCACTTTCATGGGAAGTATCAGTGATTGCTGTTTTGAGGATGTTTTTTCTTAAGTGGGTTTTTCAAATACATGAAGTTCTTTTTAAGCTGGAGTTGAGATCAGTGGGTAGGTCAAAAAATATGTTTGTTATTTTCTATTGTAGAATATATTCCTTGTGAAAACACTATATAATTATTTACATGTTTTTTTTTTGTTTGTTTGTTTGTTTTTTTTTTTTGAGACAGAGTCTCACTCTCTTGCCTGGGGCGAGTGCCGTGGC
>RJWJ010015123.1:0-36735 GCA_004363605.1 Indri indri | reverse complement strand
ATTGGACTAGGGAAAAAAGCCTGGCCTGATATGGTCGATCAGATTCTCTGTCCTGGGAAATTGGAATAGAAAGATGGAGACGTCATGAGTTGGTGTTGGGTGCTTAAATTGGAAGACCGTAGATATGCTGGGGGATGAGGCTATCATTTAGAAGCAGAAATGATCAGCCACATAGAAGCAATGGAGTGAGTATACAAACCAATTTACAGAGAGAGGGAGAGACTGGAGAATGAGAGAGAGAGAGAAGCAGACAGAGCAGAGCAAGAAATCATATAGCCTCAGAGACAAGCCAAGGGATTAGCCATTTAATGACTTTCCAGAGGTCTCTTTATGATAATTGCTATAGTACCTGGTTGGGCTCCATGAGCTTCCCCTCATATCTTTAGAAGAAATCCTCTATCACTCTAGCCTGCTTAACAAGATCTCTCTTTCTTTAAGCAAATCCACTCTGACTAGGAGGTGAATCAATCAAGACCAAAGTTGGCAGGCGAAATTTAAATGCGGAATGCTCGATTCAAGATAACTTGAATGTAGTAACAGTAGATCAAGGACTTGTCCTGTGTAAATACAATACAATCAATTTTAGATACTCAGAATAATTTTCTTGCTCTAAAAGTATTGAGGAATAAGAATGTGTTATGAAGGAACTAGGATCTTCCTATCAGATTCATTTAAAGGAATATGTAGACAGCTCTCCTTCTCAGAAAGTACAAGTACAGATGACTTATGGGAGACCTTTTATAGCCCACTGGGTCTACGTTGGAGTAATAGTGGTTTCAAGAGATTTATGGAAGATTGCTAACAATTGCTACGATTCAACCTCCAATTGGTACAAGGAAATATGATGTGATCTGAGACACATCATTTGATGTAACTTCATGACTACTAAAAGCTTCATGGCTTTATTCCCAGGTTTAAATATAATCATTTTTGATAATAATAATAATGTTTTGCTAGACCTACTAGCTAACAGAAAACTATTTTTCAGGTGTTATAATTTATCCATCCTTTCAGCCATTTTGAAAAGCCATCTACACATACCAAAAAGAAGTAGCCTCTGAAGTGTGCATGTCTAAACTCAGACTCTATTTTTATATATTTAAAATTAGTCTTTTTTTCCTCTTTTGCAGCCTAATTTTCATGACTGTTTTGATAAAGTCAGCATTGCTGCCATGGGAGCAGTTCTCACACAGTGGCTTGTTTTCAATTACTTTCAAAAGAGGGCCCATCCTGCTGAAAATTTTTATGATCTCTTAATAAACATACTTAGGCCCCAAAACACAAGGCAGGTTGACTTGATTAAAAAAAACAACTCTTTTTGTTGGAGAAGAAAATGTGTAATGCAAAAGCAAAATATGATCCAGTAACTAACCAATAACCAACCACAATAGCAAGGATAAGACGAAGAACATTATGAAGCTCCAGAGACGCCCAGGGAAGAAAGACAGGATAGAGAGTAGAGTTGGCTACGTTAAAGTACAAATGTGGGATCATAACAATTTTTTTTTAACCAATAGTAATGGCTTTTGAAATTGCAAATGAGTGTGGAATGAGCATTAGAAAGACTCTCTTGGGAACTGTGAGAATATTGAGTGGTCTAAATGTAAAAGTAACAGATGGGATTGCCATTAGAACAGCAATCATTTCCCCCAAATTGTTGTTTCTGTCCCAATTTCAAATATCCTCTCCCACCATCAGGCCATGTGTGAATAGATGGCATGTCCTGGTACTTAGTTTTAAAATATCGCTGCTGTGGCTACAAGACCAGGTGGATAAGTTGAGTGTGCTGAGGATAAGGAGGAAGACAGAATGGGAAGGGCAGGTCATTCATTCCACACCTGTCTGTTGTGTGCCAATTGTGTGTCCACCGTTCTAGCTCTTGAGTCACAAGGTTGAACAAGGTAGAAAATGCTCTTTTGGAGCTTACTTTCTACTTGGGGGAGACAGATGGTAAAAATAACAACCAAATATAAATTATGGCAAATGGTGGTAAATACCATAGAAAAGATAGTCTGGGAAAGGCAGACAAGATTGAAGAGTGGGAGTGATGCAATTCTGCATAGGATGGTCAGAAAAGGCTTCTCTGACAGGAAGTGAGCTATGCTATATTTGAGCGAAGAATATTCTGGATGGAGGGAATGAACTGGTTGCAAAAAGGCTCTCAGGTGGATGGTGCTTGGGATGTCTGTGGAACCTCAAAGATATTAACTTTGTGAAACTGGAGAGGTGGGAGAAAGAAGGGAAATGGTAGGAGAAGAGCGCAGGGAATTAGTGTGGGAGCAGCAGGTCATGGGGGGCTTTTATAGGACTTCACGTGGGTGGCAGTAAGGACTTTTGCTTTTGCTCTGAATGAGAGGTGAGAAGTCCTCGTAGAGTTTTGAGTAGTGGAGGGACATGGTCTGGCTTCCATTTTCAAAGGGTCCCTCTGGCTGCCAGGTAGGAGGTGATCAAAATAATCCAGGTGAATGGACATGCTTGAAGCTCTGACTTGGGGTGGGGGGAGCAAGGGAAATATACATAACCTAAACATTTGTACCCCCACAATATGCTGAAATTAAAAAAAAAATAATAATCCAGGTGAGAGATGTTGATGGTTTAGACAGGGCCTAAGAGTAGAATTGGTGCTAAATGAATGTTGGATTCTGATCTTGCTGATGGATCGCTATTGAGTGTGAAAGAAAAAGAGAGTGACTTAAAAAAAAATTAAAGGAATAAAAGCAAGAGGAGGAAGGGAAGGAGATATCTAGAACACATAAAGTGGCTAAGACCACTTTAGGACTTCTCTCAAGGTCAAGCAAAGAACTCCAGGATTGGATTGAGTAGCTAGCATGTGATTCTTGGCTCCTGGATGTATCTGGAACAGGAACTTAGGCTGGCTGTATTTCTTGACTTAAAATCTACTAATCCCAAACTTGCCAACGGTGAAGTTAAATTGTGTGGCCAACCCACTGAAAATGTGTTAGTCTAGTGGCCTCCGTTGGGAAGTTGGATGGAAGGGGCAGTGGGGGTGTAGTGATGGTCTGGGAAGGAGAAAATCTGACCTCCTTCTGTCCCTAGATAATGGTGACTCTGAAAGGTTAAGCCTTGGTTTACAACACATGAATGAGACTCTGTGATAAACAGATGTCATTATCCCCAACCCCAAATTTCACCATACAAAGGTTACGTATATTATTTGCATTTGAGTGCTTTATTATATTGGAATTGCAGTGATATTAACATTTGTACAAATGCACAAAATCTTGTCTCTTCTTGCTAGAAAGAGATGTAAAAATCTGACCTGGTTGAACAGTCTTAATGAACTCATCGTCCATTGGTAACAATAAATGTGTTCATGATGCAACAAAAAGCTTAACATAAAATTAAACACATTAAATGCTGCAGCAAGTATTTACATGTATGTACCCCCAATTTTTTTTTCTCCCTCCAATAAGGAAGGTGGTTGCTTTACAAACAGACAAACAAACACAAATGCTTTGCTGTTTACAATGACAAACAACCCCAAGTCCAGAAATTAAAGTGACAGCACCTTTTTTGGGACTTCCTCAGTTAACACGTTACACAGTGCTAAACTTTTTTCTTTTAATTATATTTTTGGACAATATTTATATTCCAATTGTCCTAGAACATTGTGTTTGAACTGAGCCATCTTTTTTTTTTTTTCCTGGGCCTTTTCAGAAGATCCCAAACCCTATGTCCTCTCTAGGGAGAACATTTCAAGCTTATCTTTTCTCTAAGACATTTCTCAAAGGCAGCACTCCTCTCTTCATGAGGCAGATGTGAGTTAGCAGAACATAGAAGGAAAAAGGGTGAATAGATCTTTTCTACTGGCTGGCTGGTTGGGAAGGGTCTTTTCTTTTAAATGCCCTCCACTTCAGCGCTACTGATACCTTTCATGATCTCCGGTAGTGTCTTTAGCATTGGTATTCTAAAGGAGCAAACTAGAATCTAATGAGCTTATTGTGCATAAGATTTTAATGATGTATTTAAAGCTAATTTATTCAGGTTCCACATTCTTAGTCCTGAGGCTAAATGATTCTATTGTGAAAAAAAAACCCCAATCCTATAAAGTTCTATAATATGAAGCTCAATGTAAGAAAATGTTAAGTGGCTTAGAAAGAGCTTTCTAGATCCTGGCTTCTACCAAGCTAAATATTATAAGTTGGTCTAAATATGACAGTTGGTAATTATTGATTCCTTTGTGAAAATACGCTCGGAAAAGTATCAGAGTGCCACTTAACAGTATTAATCTTTTAACAAATGCTGGCAATTTGGCCTTACCCCCCTCTTCAGCTTGTGGTTAAATAGTTTTTTGTTTTTTTTTCCTAAAAAATAGACGATTTATGAGAAAAAAATATATCAACACTCTTTAAGCAATTTGGCTACAAGCATCACATCACTGAAAAACTCCACAAGAAATAGTAAAATATTTTGAATGGACATACATTTTTTCATTTTCACAACATGATGAGCTAAGCTTTTTGTTTCATACATGTATCTGTGTGTTTGTTTGGTAGTGGATTTTACTTGTAAGTTTATTGCTCCTGTGTTGTTTTATCTTTCCTTAGATTATAACTGGGAAATAGAGGTGCTGTCCCTAGATTATGTTACAAGGCAACATTATATTTTTGAGACCTGGGAATGAAATTGGTAGGGCCACTGTTATTTCAGTGACCTCAAAGAGACTATGGCTAGGACAACAGTCAGACGTGCACCAGGATGCACGAAAGAATAAGTCTCCTGGCTTATTCAGGACACTTTGGTTTGGAGGAAGAGATAGAAAATTCTTAAGTGTAGCTTAGCTGCTGCCTCACATCTGTTGCATAATATAACATTTTTTAGAAAAACATGCTATGGATAAGGGGATAGAGTATAAACCATATAGTGTACTGACTCTTCTTGGCATTCTCGTAGCAGGCTTCATCTAGGATGATGTGAGAAGCAAGTCTCAGCTGTGCTACCAGTGAACGCACACAAATGTACCTGGTGCAAATATTCTGTAAAGTATTTTAAATGATGTAGCTCAGAGCCTTAGAGGAATTATAAAAGGGAGAGCAAAGGCGAGCTTGAGGACAGGGGGAAAGGTGAGAAAGAGAACTGGACAACTGGAAAGGGATCAAAAAGCTAAAGTGCAATTTTAACATATAAATTATTTCAAAAGCAGAAAAGAGATTCTAAATTGCTACTGTTCACATAGGCACGGTTTTTTTTTTTTTTTTCAAATTTAAATGAGTTGTTTCCTTTCCCTTCTCACATATACTGCATAATAGAGTTTGAATGGCTTAAAGCTACTGCATATTATTTGGGAAGGGACAAAAAGCACTGAGGAAGCTGAATAGTGCAAGGCATTCTGGGAAATCGGGGTGGGGTGGAGAGAGGCAGAAATGAAGTTGTTTTTACACTTTGACAAGAAAGCTGTTCCAGTTATAGTTACTGATTCCCTTTAAGCTAAACCCTGCTTCTTAAATGAAAGAGTTTACTTTAAAAATGAAAAAAAGAGATAAATGTTAAAAAAAAAAAACTGTTCAGAATGTAGGTTAAAAAATAACTCACAGAGCAGTAAAAATCCTTGAAATTCTATGCACAGAGATCTAAGCAAACATTTCCACCAAATGATGGAGAATAGCCACTTGAAACCCTGAAAAATGAAAATACACATGACTATAGTAGTTTATTATGGACTAATACTCTAAAAACAAGTAGATCCTACAGAAGAATACTGTTCAAATGGAATGTTTAAAAATAACATTTATTAATAAATATCTTATAAAATTCTAAATGAATAGATTCCTGTTCAAATTTTGCTTTGGTCCTTGAATTCCACTGTATACACACACACACACACATATATATTTTCTTAGATTTTTTTTTTTTTAACCAAAAAGAAGCACATTCTATCCTAACTGCATGGCTAGTTTTATAGCAGTTACTGATGCTGAAATCCCCCAGCCAAAAGCTGGTCTTTTACAGAAGCTGGTTTATGATTTTAATGACAAACTCAACTAACACACTAAAATTTACTGAACAGGCAACAACCACCTGAACATTCACCATTGACACCCACTATCAGAAGAGCTCTGCATTTTGTTTCGGCGACTCCATAGGCTCTGAAGAGCATTTGTGCCTAGTGAGTCGCCTCAATTATAATGTATACTGTGACAGCACACAAACTGCTTGTTGTCTCCCGCAGGCTGTGTTCGGACCGTGGCCCGCATACATTGGTGTGGGGTAGGAGAAGGATGAGTAGGAGCGTAAAGGGAAAACATACAACTTAACACTGGGCTTAAAATTAGTACATTGACCCGTGGCTGGGATTTTCACTCTACCTGTCTTGGCATCATAGACTGAGAAATGTGTCAAGGAGAAACAACTAAGATATAGACACCTCAATTTAGGTGATGAGTCACCTGGCAGAAATGCTCTCAGGTGTACCTATCTAAGTTGTTAACTCCCCTCGCATCAGGCAGGGGAAGCACTGTAGACATTCCCAGGTAGGCTGGCAGGGACTTCAGAGGCAGATCCTGCCAGTAAGGAAAAGCGAACGCGAACGAAGGGAGGCAGTGCTCCGGGGATTTTCCTTCCTTAGCATGGGCGCTCCGAAGGCCATTATAACTGATCCATGAAAACATGGATGGGCGACCCAGTAATTGGCTGGAAGAAGAGAATGGGGTAGAAAGATGTTCTCTCACATTGGCAAAAAGTGTAGGTCAAGGAACAGGGGCTCTCAGGCAGACTGATAATTCTGTGGTCTGGTGAAGGCTGGTCCTTTAGGTGAAATATTTGATATTGGTAAGCCGAGTGTTGGTTTTGACCTGTGAATCTTTCTGTTTGGGATTTCAAGAAGCACTGACAACTAGCTGGAATCTTTCACTTACTGTATTTCCATCCTGTGAATGAACACACCTAAAGGCCCTGAGTATAACGAGAAGACAGTTTATTCTAATTATATGTTGAGGCCGGTTTGCTAACGTGTGTGGTTGGTTTGCCTACTTAGCATAAAAAACAGACATAATTGAGCTATATATAATGCACATCAGTCAAACTGTCGAGTTGCTGAATTAAGAAAACTCAGGCAAGTTCTTTACTGCAGCGGCTTTCAGTTTAGCAACTAAATATTTCAATCAAGAAATGGAACAGAAGTAAACTAAACCATAATTTTAGTGACAGGTCACTCCCTGGACATTCTGATATTACTAGTGGATTTTTAAAAAATCCATTTTATTAAGTGCTATGCATGCAGTAAAGAAAAGTTTTTGCTTACTTAAAACAAAGCAAAACATAAAACAAAAATAAAAATATTTTAAAACCCAAACATTTTAATGCATTCTTTTTCCTTTCTGAGGGGGAGAGAGGGATGCATGGACGGTCCTAGAAAGAAATTTTGAAAAATTGTTTTTGATTTCAAAACAGAGATATGAATGTTAACTTCTTTTTAAAGCTATGTCCTAAACATTTCTTAGGAAGCCAGTCAGGTTAAACCATTCAGCTGTTACTGCTGGAATTAAAAAACAACTATGAATTCAGTATTTAAAATACTTGAAAATGATATGTTTGTCTAAAATATAATAGAAAATTCTTTTCATTTGCATTTTTTCTTTTCTTCGTCTTCTTTTTTTTTTTTTTTTTTGCTTTCGTTTTCATTCTTTGACCATATATCCCAGTCATAAGTTTCACTGGGCATTCACAACCATCTTTTGAAAGCACTGCATACATGGAAAAGATTGTTGATAAATATTGATTTAAAAAGTAAGTTATTAGATAAAACTGAAACTAGTTATATAAAAATCATGCTTCACAACCCTCATATTTTCTTTTTTCTCCAAAATAGATTCTTATGCTATAGTGAGAGAAGAAAAAAAAAAAAAAAAAACAAACATCCTTCCCTTTTCTGAACTCTTATAAAAGCTACACATTTTGTAAAATACTGTTCTTTTAAAACCCATCAACACACACACACACACACACACACACACACACACACACACACACCCGTTGAGGTCAAGCATTCAAATGGAGATGAAACACCAGCACCTGCCCACACTGCTAGAGAGAAACATTAGCCCCTGTTATTTGTGAGATGCAATATTAAAACATTAGCACAGTAGAATGGCTTGTTTCAACGAGGCACAACTGTGGTTCAGGGACTGTCTGCTTTTTATAATGGGCAAGTTCATGTAAGTTGTCGAAAATATAAATCAGAATTATTCAGAAGAGTAGAGTAGCCTGTGCTACATCCATGGGATTCCTTCAGCAGCCGAAGAGCACTTTAACTGCTGTGGGAGGGCTGAAAGCGCCCCTATGGAAACATTGGGTTTTCTTTCTCTCTTTGTTTTTCCAGTAGTTAGTCTACTTTCACCCACCAGAATAGCAAAGCTGGTTCCATACGCTTAAGAAAAAAAATAATAATAAATCTTAGGCTATTAGCAGCTGATGATTGAACAATGTAATCTGTGTAGTGAATACAGCCCTTCTGAATTATTATATAGTACATGGATTTTCAACATTATAGAGAGGCCATATAGAACCAGTTGTAATTCAAGGGCGTGATGTTATAGCCCCGTGTCGTAATTTGGACGTTCACAATCGAGGCTTACAAAGCTCCCTTCCCTAGTGTCTCCCCAGCTGGCATTCAACAGTGCTTCACCTATAACTAAACCACCTTTTATTTGCTCTGATTATTAAAAACATTAAATCAGGCACATTAAACATCTCCTGGTTACTACTTTGTGAGAAGCAAGAGTTGAATGAACTTTGGCGGTGGGTGACGGATAGGCGAGGCAATGGCTAGGTCCACATTTTTGAGGTTTACCTTTTTTTTTTTTCTTTAAACATTATTTTCTTCTTCACATGCAATGCTAAAGGGAAACAAGATAACATAGAAGAAAGTCAAAATGACGAGTAAACAGGGAGCCCAAGAAAAAGTGGAAATGGAGAGGAAAACTGGGCATTTGAACAAGTGGACCAAGAGGAGAGGTGGCGAGATGCTTGGTGGTTTTATCTGGACATCGGTGGATCTGATACTTTTTTATAGTAGGAGGAAAAAAATGTGGGGAAGGCTGTGTGTTTATCTGGGATTCTGGTGACATCACAGCACAAACTCAACATGAGTTATGATGTCATCGGATTTCCTACCCAGTTACCTTGGATGGGTCTTACTTGACATCTAGGCATGCCTCATTTTGGCTGAAAGCTGTGGTTTAACAAGGTTCAATGTTTCAGGCAAAGGATTGGACTGGTAAGAATGAAACCATGACTATATACAGAAAAGGTTCAGTTTATAAACAAGTAACTGGTACCAAAAAATTGGAGAAAAGCACCAAAGCATTTTCCAAGCCAATAGATATTAATTGCATAACTCCCTTTTTTCTTATATAACTAGGTATAAAAGACAACATTTCCATAATAACTATAAAAATGAAAGCCAGTCTCTGAAGGGCTGAGGAGTCTTCCAGGTCTGAGTTAATTCTAAAAATGCCCTTAAAAGAAAGGACCCATGGGATGCTACAGCTCTTCTTGGAGGCCGGGTCTGACCGTGCATTTTAAAGAATCGGGTTCAGGTCTGTTCTGTGAGTGGTGAGCTGACTGAGGGTGGAGCTTCCTACGACCTCGCTGACGGATGAGGACGTGGTGATGGTGTTATGCTGGATGACTTGTTGCTGGGAGCAAGCTGGAACAGGACTTGCAGGAGGGCTGCTCTCTGGACCTAGGAAAAAACACACATACACACACACCCCAATATAGCTCTTTCTCGTGTGGACTTCTCCAAAACATAGTACTAGACATTTACTTGAAATAGAAGAGTTTCACACATTTTCTTCCGGAAGTTTACTTCAAAGCTTTATTTCCAACTGTTATCACAAAGCTATGCCTTCCCAGTTTACAGCTACGAGCAAAGCCATGCTTTCTAGATCAGCGAAATGAGTCTGATGTGTTTGAATCCTGGTATGTGAACTTCCCCGTCTCGTATTTTCAAATAGCCATCCATATATCAAATGTGGAAAAATACTCACATGTGGTGGGAGAATCTGTGTTGCTCAATCTAAAAAATTATTTGAAAATAAATTGACCTTCAGCCATGAATCCCTGCTCCTCCCACCATCCCCTATTCAACTAGCTTCTAACCTGCTGAGATTCCAAGTGCAGAAATTAGGGCCTAGAAGAAGGGGTCCACTGTACTTATTGGTAAACTGACACCAGGTCGTTAGCTTTTCAGCCCAGTGAGTGATATGCGGTATATCCTGAGACACAGAATGGGATTCATCTGATTTATTTCCTAGCCCGCGGATTTCTGAAGAAGACTGCTTGGCCACTTACAACTGGGCTCCAGCAGACTATTTTCTTACTGGTTATAAAATTGGAATTTGGTAGGATTTTACAACTTGAAATTCCAGGTAAGGTGTAGCCAGAAATTACCAGGAGGTGGTGGGCATGATATTGGAGAGGGATCAGGAAAGAGGGGTCACCCTGGGAGAACAGTCTGGCAGCCACCCAAGAATTCTAGTACATCTGTCTGGGAGTACAATCTACACTTTACTTTTTCTCTTTCAGTAAAATTCAGTGCAAAATAGTGGCAAAAACATGGAGGCTAAAATAAGCAAAAAAGTTGGTAACTTACTTAGATATCCTTGTGATTCTTTCTGCATAGCTGTTATTGGGCAATCTTTATGTGTTAACAACAACTGTTTCAGCTGGGCCACCTCATTTTTCAACATAGACACTTCATTCTGGAAGGAGACACAGTAAAGCCATGCTGAGAAGACCAGAAAATACAAACCCGAAGCCCTGTACACTTTGAACAATGAAATCGGCAAACTTTCCCATTATGCGTGAAAGGCATGAAGAATATTGTTTAAAGGGGTTCATCTGAAAATTTGTAGCTTGCCTTCAGTTCGGCCCTCACATTTACTGGGGCTTTCTGAAAAGACAAGGCTTTAACTTAAGAGCTGAACCCCATTAAAAGGCCAGACCACACCCTTAAGTGAGGGGCTCTGGAGGCAGGTTACAGAGATGAAAATCCCTACTCCACACTTACTGTATGACACTAGGCAGGAAATAGAGCCCAACTGAGCTCCAGCAGCCTCATTTATAAGATGGGGATAAAGAGAGTACGGAGTTCTTTAGGTTAGTGTGACGATTAAATGAGGTAATAGATGTAAAACACAACAGTGCTCAGCAGGTCCTGAGCACTCAATAAATTTGGCTATCATCACTGTCACCAGCTTGGGCTGACATTCAATATTAGGAGAAAGTGCATGTGAGGCATGCACTGGGAAGAATTATGTAGCAGGATGAGTGGCTTCAAGCTGAAATGCAATCAGAATAAGCTGACAGGTCTACCATCAGATTTCCCCAAAGATGTCCCACGTGGGCTACTGTTCAGCAGAGCACGTCCACCTGCCTGATGCCCGCGTAGCAGGAGGCGTGGAAGGTGTGATGCAAATGTTGATTATCTACTGGTGCAATGACATCAGCCCAGGCAGGCAAGAGGCAATGACATTCTGGGCCATGATTGACTTAATTTGATGAATTAATTAATTCATTAGTTAGTTTGGCTAATTTCAGTCTATAAACTCTTTTCCTCCTCAATATCAGGATGTTGTGGATGGTGTTTTCTTTTTTTTTTTCCTTTTCCTTATTTACTCAGCTAAATGCCACAAATCTCTATATTATGTAGTAATTCACAAAGGCATGCTCAGAGCTTTGCAGAATAATGTACTTGGCACCCATCGTCTATAAATATAAATGTAGAATAGATGGTTGGCTCCAAGGTGCTTCCACTTGATAAAAGTAAACTGTAAACATAGTGCTATCTTGAATAAGCCATTTTAAAATTGTGACAAATAATACCCTGTCTCTGGCCAAGGTTCATTTGTGCTTGCCAGGCATTTTCCTTCACATGTCGGAAACTTTAAAAAAGCATGCACACAGAAAAGGGCGTTTAACATTGCTGTCATTAAGTTATATCTACACTTGCAATATGAACTTGGCTTTTCAGGCATGTACTTATCACCTAGGAAAGTAAGTTTGGGATTCTGGAATCTACTTTAAAAAAAAAAAAATTCAAACCTGTTTTAAAGAATAGCTTCCATTTCCAAATTCCTTTGTACAATACATTATAAGCAACCACATATGGAGTAACTTTAATAACAAAGTCATAAAAATCTCATCTATAGAAGCTTTTCCTTTAATCCTCCAAACTTTACAAAGTAAAAATCCTTATTTTGGAAATTATCCTTAATGGTGAATAAAACCACTTAATTTCACAGGAAAATTGCTCTTAAATCTGAGAACATTCATGAAGGTGAATTTTACTCCCCCCTCCCCCCGCCATAAGTATGATTGATAAGAGGCTCTGTTAAACCCAAAAGTGACCCTGTCAATTCCAGGGTCAGCAGGACAATTTTATTTATAGGACAAATGATTTTAGTTTTAAACACTAATCTTTTCCTTTCTGATCTCAAGCCTATCTAAATTCAGACAGCCTTCCTTGTTTTTCTTAGTTTCTCTTGTGCATAAAATAGTATGTATAAAAGAAAGTCACCTTAGACCATTTTGATCCCTGGTTAAAAACAAAACAAACAAACAAAATCAAAACAAAAAAGGAAACAAAGATGTGCTAATATGTATATTTGCCTCAGAATAGAATGTCATATTATTTGCATTTGGACTACACACATAACACTGAAATCACAACTGCTGGACACCTGAACCCTGAGTAGAAGCTCTCAGCTGCAGATAATGTAGATAATGGATCTTAGAAAATGGAATAAAGTTCACATTTTTCTACTGTGACCTAGAAAACAACAAACAAGAAAAGTATTAAAAGGAAAACTGGGTTCTCTTGCTTTCTTAACTTCTGGAAGAAAAAAACCCAAATCCTGTCTGGGGAATGTCTTGGAGAGGTTGAATTTAGGCTCCATTCCTTCCCACACTGTGTCCTGGGCAGTCAAACCCTGTCTAGGCAGCATTCAGTCTCCCAGGCACAAAGTGTTCATCGCCCCTTCCTCAAGAAAACACCCTGAATTCCATCCTCTGGGTTTCTACAGTTAGCAAGGAGCTCACTGCCTATGATATCTGGCATGCCCCAAACTGTTTCACAATAAGCCTTTTGCTTCTATCAGGGTGTTTTACTGCAAAACAGCACCAATCGCAGCTCTGAATGGTATACGTGGTATCCTGGCCTATCACCAAAGCCCCATGCAAAGTATATGACTTCAGTGACATTTTGTCTATGAGCAGCAAAACACTTTCTTAATAAACCAATATGTTGTTAAGTATAGAAACCAAGGCCCTGAGAGTTGTGAAGATCTGTAAAAATGAAGAACCCAGAGAATATTGTGATAACTGTCCATCACTTATAGATATATGTGAGTATGGACATATTTCTTAATGGAATGTGCCAGTAATTATGTTATTTAGCCATGATATGGTTGAAAAATGAATACCAATGAATATCCTCAGTAGAATAGACACTTATTCTAAGAGTAATAATAGGTCAATCCTTTTACATGTTCATTTCACAAAAAATTATGTTCGGGTTATTGCTTACCTTATTTTACCAGACTCAGTCTCAAGTGAGTTTGGTTATCTCCACATCAAATCTACCCTTAGAGAAAGGATGTTTTTCCATCGTTGACTTTTTTCAAGTCTATTATCTGAGCCAAGCCCAAAGGAGTGACCATATTTCAGAAATGCTTTCATCTGTACAATATTTTATATATGCTATTGTATGCAGTGAATAAATATTAAAAATCCAAAATATAAAAAAAAATCCTCAGTAGAAAAAAGTAATCAGCCCTTATTTAGATCATATAGCCTAGGCAAGAAATTTATGAAGAAAACCCCAAAGGCAATCACAGCAACAACAAAAATAAATAAAAGGGACCCAATCAAACTAAAAAGCTTCTGCACAGCCAAGGAAACTATCACGAGAACATACAGCCTACAGAATGGGAGAAAATATTCACATGCTACACATCCAATAAAGGGCTGATAACTAGAATCTATATAGAACTCAGAAAAATCAAACAACCCCATCTAAAAGTAGGCAAAAGACATGAACAGAAACTTTTCAAAAGAAGATAGACTAACGGCCAGAAAACATGAAAAAATGCTCAACATCTCTAATCATCAGGGAAATGCAAATTAAAACCACAATGAGATAACACTTAACTCCAGTGAGAACGGCCTTTATCAAAAAGTCCCAAAACAATAAACGTTGGCGTGGATACAGAGAGATAGGAACACTCATACACTGCTGGTGGGACTGCAAACGAGTACAACCCCTACGGAAAATAATATGGAGATACCTCAAAAAGATACAAGTAGAACTACCATTTGATCCAGCAATCCCATTACTGGGCATCTACCCAAAGGAAAAAAACACATTCTATAAAAAAGACATCTGCACTAGAATGTATATAGCAGCACAATTCACAATTGCAAAGCTGTGGAAACAACCCAAGTGCCCATCAATACAAGAATGGATTAATAAAATGTGGCATATGTATACCATGGGGGTCTACTCAGCCACAAAAAAATGATGGTGATCTAGCACCTCTTGTGTTATCCTGGATAGAGCTGGAGCCCATTCTACTAAGTGAAGTATCCCAAGAATGGAAAAACAAGCACCACAGGTACTCACTAACAAATTGGTATTAACTGATCAACACTTATGTGCACATATAGTAGTAACATTCATCAGGTGGCAGGCAGGTGGGAGTGGGGAGGAGGGGATGGGCAGACTTGAAGCTCTGACTCAAGTGGGGCAAAGGCAACATATGTAACCTAAACATTTGTACCCCTGTAATATGCTGAAATAATAATAATAAAAAAAACCCACCACCAAAGGTTAAAAAAAATAATAATATGATGCTTATGTAAAGACTAAATAAAGTCATAACAGCCACAGAAGCAACAGAAATTCATGGGGAAATGTCCCACAGGAAAAGGAACTCTAAACTAGGGGCTGAGAATCATGAGGTTTGAGTCCGCAAAACTGTCGCAGCAGCCAACTGTAACACAAGATGGTTGGACTAATTCTCTAGAAGACAGTTTTTTATTCTATGAGTGATTCTGTGTTGCCTTCTGTTGAGAAAGCTAATTATCCAATTATCTAATGAAGGATTCAAACTTGATTTTTATCCATTAGTTAAGCACTCCTGATATTTTCAAATATGCTTATATTTCAGATCTTATATTTCATCAGGGAGACAGTTCTAGCACTTCTTGTGTTCCTTATCAGGGTAGATTCCAAAGCAATACCTACAGTTTCATTCTAGAGCAAAATTTTGTAAGTCCACGTATGTGTCCATATCGTTGACAGAGAGTCTATGGAGCCTTCATCAGATTCCATGAGGGGCCTTTGGCTTAAGAAAGGTCAAGAATCACTGCCCTAGAGAAAGAAGAATGAATTGTGTGCTACGCACATGCATAATCATCTTAAAGTTTCCATATTGAAAGACTGATTAATGTAGGAAATGCTCAAATACTAGACTATATTTTAAGTAAAAATCCTTTTCAAGGTAAGGTAAATAGAATCACCTTGAATTCATTTTGGAAGAGAGCTAGATAGTACGTGTCAAGATGCATAAAGGAAATCAAATGTGGCCTGCAAGTTGAGTAGGGAAATAAAAGCCAGGACTTCCGGAGCCATTTTCTTACTCTGAATTACCTTGCTTGCTTCATGAATTGAGGAAAATCACTAATTTTTTTATTCCTCTATAACAATAGTTCTAGGTCTTAATATAAAAGTATTTTGTGGAAAAAAGTATTAACGACATGTATTGATTCTCCTGCAGAAAACAACCCTTCATTTTTTCATTTTTTCCAAACTAATTTGGGTTTGCTACTCTGAAGCAGTTAGCTATTTAAATAGACATTGTAAGAGGATGGATCCAGTTGGACTGATCTATTTTTAAACTCATAGGTTTGCCTGGGTATGAAGTAGCACTCCATAGAGATATCTAATACTGCAATAACATACTTTAAACAAGCACTCCAAGGAGTCCCTAATAGCTACATTTGCTGTTTTTGGCTTTCGGGATGTCATTTAGTTATATGATAAATTTAGAATGCTTTTTGGTATAAACAGTAGTTTGTGCCAAAAAAATAATTATCAAAATGGGCCCTACAAAATACAACCCCTCCTCCCATTTTTGTAGATTAGCCGAGACCAAGTTTGTTTCACTCTGAAACAAAGGACTTTCAATTTGTCAAGCAACAGTTCCCATCTGGCCTATTCTCTTGCCAAATCCCAGACCTGGGCTCGTGTGTCTAAAATTTCAGCAGCAACTTAGACCATGTGTCTTTGCACTAAAAAAGAAAAGCAATTATTTCCATGGTGACCAGATGATTTCCATATCCTCTACTGAACACAAACGATCTACTGAGTACTTCATCAGCAGCTGATGAATTTACAGTTGATCTTAGTCACTCTGTATCAGAAAAGAGAACGTGGATTCCTTTAGCCTAAGGACTTTCTAGAATGAAAGATCACAAACAAAGCAGTGGGTTAGGTCAATGGGAGACTTGCTTGAGTCCTCATTCTGCTACTTACTGTTTGTATGATATTCAGGAAGACTCCTCATTTCCCTGAACCTCAGTTTCTCTCTCAATAAAATATCAGATTGGGTGGTTTCTAACGTTTTACCCAATCTTATACCTGTGTTGTACCCAATCTTATACCTGTGTTGACCTCTTGAACAGAGATTTGTTGTGAGACTAGGAAATGAAGTCTGGGAGTTTGATTTTGTTTTTTTAGGTCTGGTTTTTCCGGTCTGAAACTCTGTAGCCTAACTAGAAGGTTCTATGCCGAAAAACAACTCAAAAGTGGCAGCTGGCCACCCAGACCATGGATATTCCGTTTGGCTGGAGTCTGTTTGCTTAGCACCTTCCATTTCTGTTTACTTAAAATTTGGCCCATTGGACTAGTCTCAAGAGAGACACCTTTTTCTTTTGACAAACGCCCAGAGAGAGGGAAAAGGTCATTCAAAGGTAGCAGAATCTGTAGCATCCTCTCCCGGGCCACAGGGCCTGATGCACAGCACGCAGCATCACAGAGAACACTGAACGCTTGTAGCTTCTGGCCCTCTGAAGCAAAGCAGTGGAAAATATTGACAATCTAGTCTTTTCACAGACCGTCCCTTCCCTGGGCACTGCTTTAACGACCAAAAGATATTGGTGTCTGTTACATGGACTCAGTAAGATTTTTTTTTTCTGGTTTTCGGGAGCTAGAGTTCTAGTATCCCTTTTCCTTAGCCATTTGGTTTAAAGAAATGTAAAAAATCAATGGATTAGGGTCCAGCAAACACATAAATCTGCCTTATGTGTTTTGTAAAAGGAATCATAAATATGCGTGTGCCAAGTCATGAACACCTCTGACCTCAAAGTCAACCATCTCTCTGCCATGATCCTTCCATGCTCTAGGATCATAGTTAAAATCATGGAATAATTCGGCAAGGACTCATTTTAGTTAAAACTGATTTTGAAGACTTGTTGGCATCTGATGTGTATCAACTGCCTATTCAAGGCTACTTCACTGAAGGCAGTGGGTCTCAACCAGGGCCAATTTTGCACCCACTCCCCAACCCATGGGACATTTGTATGCAGACTTTTTTGTTGTCCCAACAGGAAGGTGTGCTCCTGACATATAGTGGCTAGAGGCCAAGAATGGTGCTAAATATCCTATAATGCACAGGGCCTAACAATGAATGATTGAACCAAAAGTCAATAGTGCCAAGATTGAGAAAACCTACACATTTTCACTGTGCTGCAGACCTCAGAATGGATAGCAAATTCCTTGGGTTCTCCCACTTCAGTCATTGCAGAACTACTGTTGTAATATTGGCTAGGTCCACATATATAAGAACTTCTACTTACTTAACATGTTTGTTAAGTAAGCAAATTAACTCAATTTTTAATAATTCATCCTTGTCCTAACCAATATCTATGAAACTGCAGATATGATGTTTCAATTACACTATCAATACACATAAAAATAAAAATATGACCATTAATACTTATCTATGTCCTACCTAAAAGTTTCTCATATACTACTGTGCCTGCCAGATTGCAGAAGTGGCTTTAAAGGTGTCTGAGTTCCGCTATTCCTCTGTGGCTTGACTCCCTGCAATCACATCCTTGCCAAGTGGTCAGGCAGCCAATTCTTGGACACTCGAGTGATGGGGAACTCATTCATTTATTCAAAGAATAGTTACTGGGTAGAGACATTATACTAGACACAGCAGATAGATAGTGGGGGGGGAGGGAGTAGTAAGAGACAGCCCCAACCTTCCTTTAGCACACAAGCTAGTGGCGGAATCATCATCTTATTTCCTTCCACATCTGCTACGTGTTTCCCAGTTTCTTGCTCACGTCTATCACAAAAACAATAATACATTTAGGAGAAAAAGTAAACATCCATAAATTATAAAATTTGGCCCACATATAACCCAAATTTTCCTTGAATACTTTCAATGTATACACTGGCTGCCCCAAGCCATTTCCGTTTAACGGGATTGAATATGCAAAGGCTTTGGGGGTTTGATCCCTAATTGTTCCTCTCTAAGAGGCACAGAGAACCACATGTGGGGGGAAAAGGAAAAAGGTGACCTGTGAGCTATTAAGGTGCAGAGTCTTCCCACTTTGGGCATTTTCTTCCTCAGTCTTTTCTATTTGGCCATTCTCTGAGATCAGGGAAGCACTGGGCTAGAATACACAACTCTTACTGCTATTTCTGGACTGTTTATCACATCTGTTCAGGTGCCTTCTTTCCTGCTGGTAATAGTGCACACCTTTTTTGTGTTAGAACAAATGCCCTGAACTGCATCATTTGTGTGTCATGAAGTCTGCTGGAGAAGCCCTGGGCACTACAGTTTCTTTCTTTTCTCTCAGATACTCCTAGAAGTGGCCTCATTATAAAATGTCCCCAGTTAAGCCAACCATAAAAAGCAAATATCATGCAAGATTCAAATCTGAGTTGGAAAATGAGATGGAAACATGCCTTTTCTTTCAGAGTAAAATCATAACCATAAACCTTCTTTTCTTCCATTAAACAAAAATGTAGATAATCAAATAAAAGTCAAAGCAACCCCCTCATCCTAGTAAATACACAGTCGCTTTCCAGTTTAACATTTATTACGTGCCAGGCACTGTGCTAAGTGCTTTGTAGATGTTAGTTCATTTATTCCTCCTAACAACTCTATGAAGTTATTATTCCCATTTTATAGATCAGGAAACTGAGAGTCAGAGGTTAAACGCAGCAAGTTAACTGCTGAACCAGGGTTTGCCTCTCTGTCTGCACAAGGCCTGTGCTCCCAGCCCTAGACTTAGCTGGGCAGAGCCTCCCGCCTCAGAGCTCTGTAGAAGGATTGATTGAACACTGAATGGTTTATTTTGTTTTGTAGAGTCCCAGAATTAATAAAGCTCGAGGAGTAGGCCTGCAGTTCCTCTGTGGGCTAAGTGTGTGGCGTTACTGCATAGGTCAACAAGTGCCGGGGCGCAGGAAACGCCAAGTGTGCACCGGGCCTTTGAGCCCTGGGGAGAGAGACAGTGGGCCGCACCTGAAGCTGCATGTTTGTCTGGGTGAGTTCTTCTGCTTTCTTTTCCAGTGACATCACCCAGACCTTCCTCTTCTGTCTGCAGCGGGTGGCAGCTGCCCGGTTCCGTTCCAGAAATTTCCGCCGCCTCTCGTCGGGATCCTCATCCACCACCCTTCGCCGGCGCCCCCCTGTGGGCTGAGGCGGCTGTATTGTCTGTGTTGGCTGCATCTGTTGCGTTGCTGGTGAAACCTGCTGGGACAGAGAGGGAGGAGGTGATGGGGACAGGGAAGGACACGTTGGGTAAGGGAAGAAACCCAAGGAGGCAGTGTTAAAATGCAAAGCACAGGAAGTCAGCATATCAAACTTGTTTTCTGTGGATGACATAAACAATGAAGTCACGCTCACAAAAGAAAATAAAAAGCATCACTGAATTATGTTCTTTGTTATATTGGCCAAATATAGGAATGACTCGTATAAAAATGTAGTCACATGGATTTTTCCCTGACGGGCCTTTGGCTGAATTATAGTAGAGGAGACATTTTTTTTTTTCCCCTCTCCCTTCAGGTATGAAAAACGTTTTATTTAAGGTGTATTTCAAAACTTTAAAGCAGCCAATGTATGGCTACGGGGTGAAAATGGAAAGGTCAGGGCCACTGTCACAATATTGATGAGTCATCTGTCATCTGCAGAAAACCTCTGGGCAGGTTGTGGGCTCCTTTCCTTCTAATGGTGTTAAAACCGTGTTCCTAGAACGCACCTCTGGGACATCGTCGCCACTGTGGCTCCTATCAAAAGAACCCTGTGAAGTTGGAAAGCAGTTGAAATCCTATTTTCACTATTTCGCAGTTCTCAATGCAGAGGACTAGCTGGACCTGCACACTCCACATGGGTCTGCCTGCTCCTGGGAGCTCTCCCTAAGGTGAAGTGGGTTACAGGAGAGCTGTCTAGGGTTGGGAAGCGGGTCCTTTGAAAGCCAATCAACGCCCTAGGCTGCGTGAGCCTGATGCGCGTTGCATGTATGAGACAGGGAGGGATGGCTGTGCGCTGCCATACACTTAGGTTATAAGAAATACCAAGAGTGGCAAAGCACTTTGTTAAAAATTTTACTATGCTTGTGGATTCCTTGCAAGGTCTACCTGGGACTCAGCAATATCAACGGCTCTGGAGACCCCCGCACATATAGCTTTATTCCCCTTCATGAGGCAGACACACAGCACCTTGTGAAATTTCTACGACGGACTCTTTATATGTCTGGACACCTAACCCTTTCCCTAATACACTTCACTCCTTCCTCCTTCTTCATGCTCAATAAAGGGTGTTTTTTTTTTTTTTTAACCTCTCCCATTTCTCAGTCACTCAGGTTTATGGCTGTAGTACCTATAAAGTTGTGCCACAAGAGACATTTAACCTGCAGAAATAACAGGCAAAAAGTTTTAAAAATGAAGCCGAACAACCTTTGGTACCACATTCCAACCCTATGATTGAAATCAATCAGAATGACTGTAATTGCACCAATAGTGGCTACCGGTTGACATCCGTGGACTGATGGTGGTATATTTTAATCCTAAACTCCTATCAAACCTCATAGCAACAGGCTCAGGATTGAGGTTGGACTCCATCTCAGTAATTTTACTTAAAGCAAAGACATTTTCTAGAACTTTACTGGCAATTCCTTTCCTCCCGATCATAGAGGAATAACAAAATAGATTAATTGTCTAAGGTCTTAACTCACCAGAGTGGCTAGTGAAGACGTAATCCTTGTTATTGGCAAAGATTTAGCACTTGTCATTTCAGATGCTAACTCCTAAACTAACTACTGCAAAGAAAAGCATTAGAAGGGAATGTGCTAACCGCTCAGCAATTTTTGCATTTACTGTTTATTTTTGTGAATTATGATCTCTTATTGGCAGCCCTAGACGAGAATCTGAAGAAGGCAAAACTGGTTTTTAATCTCCATTGCAGAGAACTCTCTTTCAATTCTGTATCTTCCTACCCTAACTTCAGTCAACCTTTAACCCATGATACTCTTTCTGTGCCTTTACCCACAGGGATAAGCGATGTAGAGATTTCAGGTGCAGGGCAGGTTCAGGGTTTAAGGTGTGGGTTAATTAAGAGGAATTCCTGGTGGCCATGAAGTGAAGCCAGGACTCTAAAGTCACATCCTTACATGCGGGCAGAATGCAATGAGCCAGGAGAAATCGCAAATGCAGCCCTAAGACTAGAATTTGTGTCCCTGATAATTATTGTTGCTTATTTCATTTTAAAAATGGAATTCTCTTGGCATAGATGTTTTAAAAAATTTGGTCAAAACAAAAGAATTGTGATTTGGAAAAGACAGAATTTATTCCAAATCATCTTAAAATCTGAGTTGGAAGGACCTTAAGAAATGTCAAATAATGTAAGATCTCAGTAATCAGCCAAATTAACACAATTCAAGAGTGATATTATAGAATACTGTCTGAACAAACTGGTTCGAATTTTAGCAAGACCAACCTGGACTTTTTCTTTTTAATATAAGATTTAAAAAAGCAACTGTGTGAGCAGCTAAGTATAATAGCAATTAACTAATTGCATATACAATTGACAATTTACTGATTTGAAACAGAGGGCAATCGGCTAATTGGTAATTAGCTAATGAATGAATTCAAAGAATTGTTAAACTCGTCTGTGAAATAACTTGCACGTGAAGGTAACCAAGCCTTGATATTCTCCTTTCCCTTAAATTTAAGCACATGTATGAATCAATTGGCTTATCATTGACTTTGTAGGATTTTTTTCCCTTCTAAATACATGTCCCAGTATAGAATTTGACTAAAAATGTGACTGAAAAAGGTGCTCTTGACAGCATTTTATTACTAAATTATTAATATTTGCTAAACTTCGATTACTTTGTTTTGGAACTACTTTGGTTTGGAATTAATCATGGCTAACATGTTTTGAAAACTGTGCCAGACTTTACAGAGATTACCTTATTTAATATTCGTAAGAGCTTATGAGTGTATCTATTATTACTCCCATTTTACATATGGGGAAACTGAGGTTTAGGGAGGTTAATCATTTCTGTTCATAGTCACACAGCAAGTAAGGTGGGAAAAGAATTCAAGTTTCCTTACTCTAAATCTCAACTCATTCACTATATAGAACACCCCTAAGAGCCTTTGCAAAAGGAAATTTGTCTAATGAACAGATTACGGAGTTGCCTGTGGCTGACCCATTTTGTGGATGGCTGTCCAGGTTTGGTCTATGTTAGAGGAGGAGGATGCAAGGGCTCAAAAACTCCTGGTGTGAAGTCTTGTCTTCAGAGACAGACATCAGAAGACACAAGTGAATAAGTTGGAGACAAGTGAATAAGTCTGACAGACGTCAGAGGAGACGGTGAATAACTGTTATTTGGCGGTCCCAAGCTTCCGACACCATTCTGCCCCAGCTGGTTGGAAGCTGGCAGTGTGGACTGGGTGGAGGGGACGGAAGAAGGTCATCCTGCGTGAGGATCCAAAGTGTCTAGGGCCAGCCATGCTCCTGGACGTGCCCTCCCTCCACTTACTAACGCTCACTCTGGTACATGGACTCGCCTCTCTTCTTGGCCTTGGGTGACATAACGTCTGCCTGGTCCCCCAACCCTCTTTCAGTTTAGTCTAAATGCTGGCTTTCTTTCCAGCCACTCCTGGTGACTCTCCGCCCCTGGGATTTGGCCTTTCTCTTGGTCTGATCATCTACAGAGCTTGGCTCTCTCTCTGCTCCCTCCAACGCGTTTCACATTCGGTGGGGTGAGTCACCTCTCTTCACTATTCACACAGCACCTTACGCCCTAGCATCCACTACCAAGCTTCTTTGCCTGCCTTGAATTGTTACTCTTTAGATTTTTAACATTTCCTGTCACCCAGAAGATTGCCCGTTGTATTTCACTTCCATTTTACAGGTGACCAAACTGAGTCTCTATGATGTTACAAAACATAGCAGCTGGGGTTAGAATTAGCTTATTTTTTCACTCTTCTTTCCCATCTGTCTTCATAAGCTTAAATTCTTCCTAAACCTTCCATTCGTATTACTCTTTCGGAGGCTTTGTAACACGCTGCCAAAGTAGATTTTGGAGAACTTAAAAGTTTACATCTGCCCCTAGAGATTGGACCCGGTATTGACTCTATTATTTATAGACATTATGATCTAGTAGGGTCTTCTGGGTGAGCATTACCTCCTAGGAAATAAACAGAGCTCCCCAGAATGTCAGACAGAATACCTGGGCTTGTCAAACCCGGTTGCTGTAAATGACCCCAGCATTAGAACTTGCACTGTGGAGAAGCAGAAAGAAGAAAGAAGGAGAAGGAAGAAGGAGAAGAACAACAACAAGGAGAGGAAGGAGAGAAGGAAGAAAGGAGGAGGAGGAGGAAAGAGATCACGGAAAAGGTTTACCTGTGCTTGGTTGCCGGTGTGCAGGGGCGGGTGCGGCGAGGTCTGGTGATGTGCTGGGTGTGCATGGAGGTGGGAGTGGGAGTGATGATGCGGGTGGTTCTGCTGGTGATGGGGTTGAGGGTGAGGATGGTGTGCCGGGTGCTGGTGCTGGTGCGGATAGGGGTGATGGGGTGGCAGTGTCTGGTGCTGATGCGGGTGCGAGTGCATGTGATGGTGCGGCGTCTGGTCCTGCCGGGAGCCCATCATTTCCATCATGTGTCCCATGGTGTTCATGTTCCCATTTGACATGGCAGCAGGGTGGTGGGTCAATGCGGCCTTCAACCTCTGAAATGGAACAAAATAAGAGGGGACAGCTGAGGTCAGTCATGTACATGATAGGGATTTTGAAGCAAAATGAGTCATATTTTCAATTCTATGATATTTTATAGTACAGTCATACAGTCATTAACATTTTCTCCTGGTACCAAGATAACTTTTGTGTTAATTTCATATTTTCTTACGTATTATGGTAGGTAGGAGGGTCATATCAGCAATAAATGTTAATTCAACTGCCACGGCAAATGGGCAGGATATCGCACCAAGATATAGACATTCTCCAACCATTTTGGCACCAGGGACCAGTTTTATGGAAGACAATTTTTCCACGAATGTGGGGGTGGGGGGGAGGTGGAGCTCAGTGGTGACACAAGTGATGGGGAGTGGCTGTAAATACAAGTGAAGCTTCGCTCAATTGCTCATCGCCCACCTCCTGCTGTGTGGCCCCCCAGTTCCTAAGTTTCATGGAAGACAATTTTTCCACGGATGCAGTGGCGAGGCCCAGAGGGCGGCAGAACTCTGCAGCCCTATCCCTAACTGGCCACAGACCAGTACTGGTCCACGGCCTGGGGGCTGGGGAGCGCAGTACTAGAAGGTATTTCCTACTAGCCAATCATTCATCCTATCATATCTACAGCTGAATGCAAATATAAACCAAATAGAACCATCTGATATGATAATGCCACTGAACAAAGGCCTCCACCTGATATGGCACTGTGTTTCGTAAGAGTCACCAGCATAAAAGGTTTTGCCTCTCAAAAGATTTCTCAGACATAAAGAAGAATTGACTTCCAATTTTAAAATGTAGGAAGAGCACTAATATCATTTTAGGGCTTCAAGTTAGCATTAGTAATCTAAAACTTCTGGAGGCAATGTGTAGGTCTTTTCTGTTTGTTACCATGGTATTTCTCACTGTCCTGCCCGGTAATCTAATTTTTCTCACCCAATAACTTTCTTCTGACTTTGGGAAGGGAGTGAGGAAAGCAGAAGAATATGGAGTATTGCACCTTTTTTGATGGCCACATCAACAGGCCAGATATATTTCTAACAGAAAGCATTATCCACTAACAAGCAGACATGCACACAAATACCATCTCTCTGAATGTAAAGCAGGGGTCAGTGAACTTTTTCCATAAAGAGTCAGATAGTAAACATTTTTGTCATTGCATGCCTTCTGGTCTCTGTCATAACTACTCAACTGCACTGTTGGGGCAGAAAACCAGCTGTAGACAATATGTAAATGATGAACATGCTGGGTTCTAATACAATTTTATTTAGGGGCAGGAAATCTGAGCTTCATATAATTTTTACATGTCACAAAATTTTATTCTACTTTTGATTTTTTTTAAATGTAAAAAACCATTCCTAGCTCATGTGCTATACAAAATTAGACAGCAGGCGGGAGTTGGCCCATGGGCCATAGTTTGCTAACCCTGTTCAAAAGAATCAGTTGGTAATCAGTTTAGTCCCAGTTTCTTCACAATTGTTTTTCCTTCAACACAGGCAATTATCCTCATATCCTGAGGGACACAATGCGCTAAGTACCGTATAATGCGGTTGCTTCTCACAAATGTGTCTTATGCAGAGATGACAGTCTAATTGGCAAACTCACATTAGCTTCATGAAGTATTTACTAAGGGACTCAAAGTTGTCTCCTGGTTTGTGTACTTATCTGATTGATGATAGTGGTGTGTAATCACTGGGCAAAGGAAGAGTTGTATTGAAATGATCAAAGCCACCATGCTCTAGCCCTTGTACAATATTAATGATTCTCAACCAGTTAAACTATTGAAAAATACCAATTCAATTCATCGAAATCTTTAGTTAGACATAAAGAGCCTTTACTTGTTTTTAAAAAAAGAAGAGGATGGCAGACTATAAGTTAATATCAGATAATCATTTAAAGTATTTTTGACATCCTGATTCAATAACCACTTTGTCCACTTGTCTTCTACTTTTAAAAAATTTTTATAGATTTTGTTAGATGGATATATTGCGTAGTGGTGATGTCTGGGCTTTTAGTGTACCTGTCACCCGAATAGTGTACATTGTGCCCAAAACGTAATTTTTCATCCTTCATCCCCCTCCCACTCTCCCACTTTTTAGAGTCTCCCGTGTCTATTTCACTCTGCATGTCCACGTGTACCCCACTTGCCTCCTCTTTCACAAGCAACAGCTACTGCCCGACAGCTCCTGACCTTCATGATGATAATTCTTTAGGGGCCAAGTTCCCTGAGTCTCTGGGAAAGATTAGATGCTGGGTATTGTGTTTACCACTAGAAACCAAAAGTAAACTAACATTTCTCATCTTCAATTTTTAGCAATGATTTCATTGTTTTTATAAAAATGCTCATTATGAAAAATTTAAGCAATGCTTAAAAGTGCAATGAAGTCAGCAACAAGTGAGCCAAATGTGTTGTTTACATTTGGTGGGTGAGCAGCATTCCAGATAACCTGTATAGGCATATGTAGAGATGGAAGAACAACCAGAATAATTTCTTAACAGTGGAATCACAATAGCATGGAATTTAAAAAACTTTTATTTGACTATGGGATACTGAAGAAGTGAAAATTGAGTGAATCGCTGAGCTTCAGATACATGTTTCTTTACCCGAAGGGAAGTTTCTGAATATCTCCAAACTTAAGGATGAAAAAAAGGCATGAAAAAAGATTATGTTGAAATCATCATGGCTTTTCTAAAATTGACATGTTGGACAGTATTAATGGGTTTTCTAAACAATTTCTTGTAATTTTATGATTACAAAAGTATACAGCTGCACAGTAAAAAAAAAAAAAAAAAGAAACTACTACAGGAATATTAGGTGAAAAAGTAAAGGCTACCTGCCTAACCTTCTCCCCCCGAGCCCCAGTCCCAGTTCTCAGATATAACCACCATGTATTCTCAGACATGTGCTTAGCATTTATAAGGGCCCATCAGCCCTTGCTCTTCCCACCCAGCAACACTGGCCTACCTCTAGTCCCTGCAGGGTGCACCATGCTCCCTTGCATGCACAGGGCCTTGCATTTGATACTCTCCTTGCCTGGAATGCTCTTTCCCTTTCTTCAGACATTCTATAACTCTCAGCTCCAGCCTCTTCCTTAGTAAAATTCTTCCTGGTATCCTGGTCTATATCAATTCCTGTTGTTATATGCCAGTAAAACCATATTCCTTTTTTTAAAAAAAAAAACAAAACAGTTTGTAGTTACATAATTTTTTGTATGATTATTCAATTAATATTCATCAACTGTCCCAGACTGTAAGTTCCAGGTTGGATTTTGCTCAGTGTGAAATTCATAGCTTTAGCACAGGCCTGATACATATTATACATTGAATTTGTATTTTTGAAATGAATGTATGAATGAATGAATTAGTGTATGAATGAAACTTTCTGAAGCTAATGACGAGGATGCAGCATTTTTTTTTTTTTTTTTTGAGACAGAGTCTCGCTCTGTTGCCAGGGCTAGAGTGCTGTGGCGTCAGCCTAGCTCACAGCAACCTCAAACTCCTGGGCTCAATCAATCCTCCTGCCTCAGCCTCCCTAGTAGCTAGGACTACAGGCATGTGCTACCATGCCTGGCTAATTTTTTCTATTTTTAGTTGTTTGGCTAATTTCTTTCTATTTATAGCAGAGACGGGGTCTCACTGTTGCTAAGGCTGCTCTCGAACTCCTGAGCTCAAGCAATCCTCCTGCCTCAGCCTCCCAGAGTGCTAGGATTACAGGCATGAGCCACTGCGCCTGGCTGGATGCAGCATTTTTATCTTGGATCACTGCAGGTGGTATTTACATGGAGGATGATTTTATTAGTCAACCAAGGTTAGCAGAATTGACTACAGATGTCACGTAGACAGATGGGCTGTGAAAGTACAGTCAAAACAGCTCCCCGCTCCACACCCTGCCTGCCCTCTAGAAAACGATAACAGAGAAAAGAAAACACAAATAAGCAAGAGGAAAGCACATTAATTCTATCTTGATATATTTTCCCTGAAATTGTGGCAAGGAATATCGAAAAGCTGTGTAGGAGTGGGTGGGTCATTGTGTTGTTCCTTCAATGCTACAAACAACTTTTTCCCTCTTAATTAGGAGCAAATGAAGCCTGACAAAGAAATACTATGCACCAGATCTTCATCTCTCAAATAATTAGCTTGTCCTGTTAAGGGAAATTACTTGATTGCCTCAAGTCTATTCTTGCATATTTCACGCCAAGACAGTAATGCTAGCAATGCTTATAACATTCCATTTAACTATTTATTTACTCAACAAATATTTATTGGGCTTAGGCTATGTGCCAGGCACCATGCTAGGCACATCATTATTTGCCCACTATCTGAAGGAAATGGAAGACACATAAAACCAAAACTTTTAAAAAGCATTGGAGAGAAAAAAAAATACACACTTAAGGGTGGAACTGTAGACTTTCAAGCACCCCTCAGAAAATCTCAGGCTCCTGGGTTAAGCCTACCTTCCCAGCATCAGCCTACATCATATCTGAAGGAAAACAGTGAAGATAAATGCTTATCAACCTGCAGTGCATATGCCGCATTTAATATTCTCCGTGTCATTTCAAAATAGTTTGGGACACTTCTCAAAGTCCTAAGGAGCCTACCGCTTCCCTGAATCCCGGTGCCAACAAGAGCAATTGCACTATAAGTCATTAAAATATACCAAATATAGGTATTTGTACCCCATTCTCTTAGGGATGACGAACGGCCAATAAATGAGTCCAAGCTGGATTTTGCAGAATGATTTTTCTTTTTGAAGCTGAACTGTGTCTTGTTTTAAATAACATTCTGCCTAATGCCAAGAAAAGGCAAGGGGGAGGGAGGGAAATTAATGAGCAAATAAACTTATATTTTTCAGCCATAAAAGCCAGGGTTATTACTGAGGGAAGACTGCAAGAAAGGAAAAATGATTCCGTCGACTTCCTATCATCTTCTACCATGTTCATTTATTTGAGAGAGCAAATTGGGAGAGGCAGTGAGAAGCCCAACACGCAGCTGGTTTCAGTCAGGAGGGGTCATTTTCGTTCGGCCTGTGTATTTTACAAGCTCCTTGTTCACTGTTCCCAATGGGAGGGTGGGCCAGCTGCCCGGGATCTGAGTCCTGCTCAGGGACCAGCTGTCCACCTCATCCCCATCCCAGCGTGGCCACTGCCATCATGGCCCAGCCCCGGCCTCTCTTTGATTTTCCCTTAGCTCAGTTAAGCACCACAGCATGTCGTGTGAAGCCCAGGTACACGCACACATCATTGCCACCGCAAGCGTGCATGCGTGTGTGCCCGGTGACTGTGCACACACACAACACACCCACCCACACCCACGCCAGGCAATTTATCTCCCATTAGCAACTCACTCGTGCCAATTAGAAACATTTGTGGAACTGTGACGACATTTCTTCTTCATCTTCGGCAAGCCGATTGCTTGTGCTTTATAGACTCTGAAAGCCAAGCCGAATTATTAAACATGATTTGAAATTCACTTGGGTGAGGGTGAGGAAGTTTAGAGCATTCTTTCTAGAAAGGTTTTAATTATAAACAGCTGTTGGGTTTTGTTCCAGAAAAGAATGTGATAACATCAAAATGTAGCGTTTCTGGGTGGACCACAAGGAAGAGGCTGTCTCCATACAAATATGACAACATCTGTGTTCATATTTCCTATTGAACACAGAATAATTGCCGTCAATCACTGGCCTCCCCAGAGGATTGCTGTGAAATGCAATTTTTTTCTTTCTTCCACAGAGGGAGGAGTCCACACAGACTTCTGAATGGTCCAGTCAGTGGTGTGAGGCCAAAACTCTTTGCTGGGTGTGTGCTTTTAATATCAATGATTACTGACTTCCTCTAGGTAGCAAGGTTTCTGTAATTGTCTCTGAATTAGTTTTTAAAAAAAAAAAAACTACTAATATTTATCTGCTGAATTTAGTAAGTATAAATGGCCAGTTTAGATTCCAAAATGCTTCCAAACATGAGAGGTAGGAAAAGACAGAAAGAAAACTGTCCCATGCCATCCATGGGACAGTTACATAAACTGCAAGCTTCATTTGCTAAAGCAGAAATAGTTCTAATGCCCAGAATCACACTCGGGTGTCAGGATGTCCACTGAGAATGAGTGTGTGACCCTGATAGCGCAGTGGACCTCAAAGTCCACATACATTCCAGGATCGCCATTAAGATAATTAACTGAAATCATACTTGATGCAATCACTCGGAATAAATACGTTCCTTTTAAAGTTTTCGCAGGTAACTCAGCTTTGATGGTTTCAGAACGTAAGTAATATTCTGCTTTAGATTTTGCTTTGATAATAAAATTTCAAAAAGCCTACCAGGTTGGAAGAAGACATTACCCAGGAGGAGGAAGATGTAGAAAAATACCTAGAAAAAAAATATTCATACTCTCTATCATGTTATATCACTAAAACTTATTAATTCCAAAGATATTAAAAATGAGATAATTACTAAAAAAAATTAAGAAACTGTATTAGAAATCAACATTCTAGTCTAATGGAAAATGGTACAAGGAAATCTCAAAATAAGGACAGTACTTGAGAAAAGTGGAACTTCAGCAGTTCCAATATCAGCGATAAAAAGAATTCAGTGCTTGCTCAGACCCCAGTGCTAGGTGATACATTGAATTTTGGTGGTTAAAAAGCCAAACAAACCCCAGAGACAAATCTTAGCAATTTCCCTGCCAGCCTTTTTCATATTAACATCTAAATCATATATTAATTACAGTTCTGCAAGAGTGAGCCCTCCATTTGCTCTTGTTAAATGGAGAAATTAATGAATGTACATTTATAAAATTATTTTATTTCAGATACCATTTCCCTGCATCTCTTGGACTTGGTGGTTGTCTTTTATAATTCAGCAGGATGGGGAGCATTCTAAGAGGCTGTCCATTTTAGTGAATTTCAGAACAAACTGCTATCGTGAGAGCCAGAGCTAGTCTTAGCTTTCCTATAAGACAGCTTTAGGTCCTTGGATAAGTAACCCACTTAGCTCCACGTACCTTAAGCTACCTAACAAAAGAGGGCAGGATCCTTAGCTCCTTATTCTATCAGAGAAAGGATCTAAGTTGATGTTTTGGTAAGTGACAGAAATCTATTGGAGAAGTGAGTTGGACGAATGTCTAAAATAAAGAAAGAAAAGTCACCACTGCGGAGAACTTTAGAAAAAGAACAGAAAATTTAAGAGTGAGAATTCTTGGTTTTAAAGTCTGGCTCCATGACCTTGGGTGGTCACCTTGAGCTTCAAATTTCTCTTCTACGAAATGGGAACACGTAATGAGAGGAGAGCCCGTATAACCCTAAGGAAGGCCAGACTAACCACTGGGACACAGTAGAGTTGTTTTGTGGATTGGGGTGGGCTGGGGTGGGAGTGAGGTTAATACCAGCTTTTGATGAAAAATAAAGCACAATGGCATATTATTTATCCATAAAAAGGAATGAAGCACTGATATACACTATGACATGGATGAATCTCAAAAGCATTGTGCTAAATGAAAGAAGCCAGACACAAAAGGCCACATTTTGTATGGTTTTATTTATATGAAATACCTAGAATAGGTAAATCCATAGAGACAGAAAACAGACAAGCTATTGCCAGGGGGTAGGGGGAGGGTTAAGGGACTGTTTAATGGTCCTAAGGTTTCCTTCTGAGATAATGAAAATATTCTGGAATGGGAGGTAATGGTGTACAACATGTTGAATGTACTAAATACCACTGAAATGTATATCTTAAAATGGTTCATTTTATGTTACGTGGATTTTACCTCAATTTAAAAATAAAATAAGAATCTCTTTTCTTCTAAGCGGGTGCTGATAGAAATTCTTGACTTCATCTGAGACTTACTAATATTATTATGATGTCATCTTCAGTGAAACAATGTATTATGAAATGATAAAAGCCAACAAGACATGTTACCCTAGAATGACTACAGTCAATGCCAGGTTTTTAGTATTTGTCTCAGAAACTTTGACTCCTCTGCAAGATACTGGTATTTGCCTTTTCTTACAACTCTATCATCTTCTAGCTGGCATAGAATGTAGGAGAAATTCGGAAGCTAGAGCCATCAACTGTGTATGATACAAAGCTGGTAGAGAATGTTCAACACACCGGATGAAGAATCAGCATCCACAAAGATCTTGTCTGATAAGAGAAATCTAACAAGAATCAGTGTAACATCTTATGCTTGATTAACAAAAATAAAACAAACCAAAACACCAAAAAAACGAAAACAACAACAACAGCAAAAAGAAAAAGCACCTACTATCCAAAGCAGCTTAGGGGAGATGATGTAGCTTGGCACTAACATATCTATAACAGAAGGATGTGGGGATTTTATTTGACTTTCTAAAAGCATCATTATGCAATGCAGATGTCAAAACAGCTGTGATTGTTCAGCTGCATCAATAAAACTAGATTAGAGAACTTAATGCAAGAGAGTGAGTCCTATTCTTCTATGCCCAGGCCACAATGTACACCATACAAGCCTATGTCCCCTCACATGTCTGCCCCCACGAAAGATCTGACAATCACACCTAATGGGTGTCAGATTTTACTCTAGGGGATCATCCCAATTCTCATTTGATGAGCATGCATGCTGTTCCCATTTTTCTACTCTAGATATGAACAACCCTGTATTCACACATCTTTGCATGTTTGCTTGACTATTTCTGAAAAGTGTTCATTATTAAAAAAAAAAAGCTGATGAATTGATCCATCTGGTTGGGTTCAATTTTTGGACAGAGATAGTGGTGGTGTATGTGTGTGTGCCCATGTGTAGGGAATGGGGCTGGTGTCTGTCTGTGAAACGAGATTTAAGGGAAGGGATGGGGGATACCTGACAGGTTCAGCTGTAAAGAGCCTTTTCTTGGATCTCATATTCTTTTCTGTCAATATCCCCATACTCAATGAGATATTCTAGATTCTCTGCTCCTTTCCGGCCTTAAGCATTATGGGATGACCTCAGGTATTAATTTGGCCCTAGAAGATATTATACACTAGTTTCCCTGGGAACTTTAAAGGTGCTGAATACACAGTGAAGGTAGAATACATATTTGTCAATTGCCAGCCTGCCCGCTGCCCGAAAGTCTCCAGGACTGGTGCCTAACCATGTAATGTCTTTGAACCACCGGCCTATAATTTTCTCCACAGAAAGAACACTTTCTGGTGGTGATTGCAGGGAGAATAATGCCCTTTGTCTTGCTAGCAAACACTACTCACCCCTAAAAACCCAGCACCTGCAAACCTGGTAACGTTAGGTGAGGGCTTATTTCCAGCTTTTATAGAAGAAAGTTCTATTGGAAAAAAGTAATCCCTTGTTATTTTATTTTGGACGAGCTTTTAATCAGAAACATAGGCAGTAACATATGTTAGAAAAATACATATGAAACATAGAACTTTGCATTTATAACTCACCATGGAAAATTCATGCTAATGCAGCTTAAGTTTGGGATTTTAATTGCACAGAAGTCAGGAAACTCAGAGTTCAAGTTCCCACAGCAAACTTCACTCCACATGTGCATCACAGGGCCTTTCCTGAGTGGGTGATCTAATTATTTGGCAAATAGTGGTGCCATGAATAGTGATGGAAAGGATTTCTCCTCAGTGCTACACTTCTCATAATCCCAAGCAAGATGGATAGGGAGCAAGTTTAGCTACTAAATTGCACCCTTTTTAATACACAGCAGTCCTTGCGTATGTGCTTGCTGCCCATCGTGACAGCAATCCCACTGTAGCGCCTGGTGCAGGAGGTGCAGGACTTGGCTGTGTGCTGCTCAGGGGAACAGCCTGTTGCCATGACATCACCTGGTTCTCCAGCAGATCACTCCCAAAACCCTTGTGGGGGCAGCTGTGTCCAGTGGGAACTGCCCCCAGCGCTATCCCCAGAGGGCATCTCAATAACTCTAATGCTCAAACTTTTGAATCTGAAAGTTTAACCAAAAAGCTCCCAGGGGACTGGAGAATGAGCCTTCTCTAAGCATACCTCTGTGTACCCCTCAGGACAGTTGTCCAAGACAGCTGTTCTATATTGCTGTCTTCTGGCTTCATTCTAGTTGTTGGGAGATGGCAAAATGTGTACCATTGAGGCCCTGTTGGAGTCATTAGGTGTTATGGCCAAGGGGGCCTCAAACTTAACTGTAATAAGAAGTCTCTAGGTGTTTCTCTCTAATTATGGGGTAGTTGACTGTGTGGAAGTTTAGGTTGTCTTGTCCCTTGGTATCCGTATCTAAGTCTAGCATGTACTATGTGTGTCCAGTGCTGCTTTTTCTTCTTGGGAAAATGGTGGTGGTGTATTTGGGTCCTCCATGCTATGCTTTGCTTCTGGATCTGACCTCTGCCTGAGGGTCCCAAAGTGTGGGGCCCCCAGTACTCACCACTGATATGGGAGGAGGGTGGTGGGAGAGAGAGATTATAATAACCTTATTCTGAAGCACCCACTTAATTTCCTTCTTGGACTTTGTGAGTGTTAGTGGCCCAAAGTCACTGGACCAATAGCTGAATCAATTTGCTGTTATGGTTCTACCATCCAGTTGAAGAAGAGTTCCAGGTCTGCCTGTGAGTGGGCTGGAGTATATGGTGCTCAACCTCACTTGACAACACAAACAGCACATTTTTAACTAGCTCCTGGGCTCTGAGCACATTGAGAATCCACGATGCCACTTGTGAACCGCCTGGTCTCCCTGAGGTGGGAGGACCTGTGGAAACCTCTGGGAGACTCAGGGTCAAAGCCAATCATCACTAATAAGAACTTCAATCACAGCATAATCTTTAGTATTTTAGTCCAATCACAACAGGGAGAATAAAGCCGTGCTTGGGGAAGCCAGAACAAAACAGAAAATCTTTCCTTTTCCCCCTGCATGTCTACACTTAAGGCATTTCAAAGAGAAACCATCATAATTTATGAAGAATCTGGTCACTTGTGTGTGTATAGAAAGTTACACTTAAGGAGAGCTTTTGACTTATGCTCAAGAAGACGAAAGTGCAAAGCATTTTCAAACAAAAATGAGAAATAACTTATTTTCTGAGCTGATATGCATCCAAATTATGCTGGTTCTCACTTACATCTTAAAAATAACATTACTAATGGAGCATTGGAAAATATTGAGTATTCTATGCTTTTTTCTAGTTTCAGAGTTTTTTCTAGTTTTGTGGGGTTTTTTGCTTTCGGGTGGTATGATGATCAGAATACGTGAACTATTTGGCATATTTTTGACAGTGGAATCGCAGGCCCTTGCTAAGCTATCTTTTTACATCTCCTTTTCTATTGTCTCCATGATGTACAGTTCAATGAACCAGAGATCTAAATCTACTATTTTACTGCCTACAACACAAGTAATGGGGTGGTGGGGTGGGGAGTGTGAAACCATCTCTTTAAATCACATTGTCACAACTGAGTGCCATTCTAAAAATGCCAAATAGAAAGCTTTCTGGTTGATTTATTAATTGAAAATGGCCTCTCTAAGAATTTATCTTCTAACAAGCTTAAGATATCATTTTCACGATCTGTCTTCTTTTCCAGCTCAAGCTATTTCTTCTCTGACTCCAAATTTCTCTTAAGCAACTGCTCACCAGGGACCAACAATAATATAGTAGCTTGCCCTAAATCAGTACCTTCCTCCTAGAGAGAGCAAAGCTCTTTGCAGACAGTAAGCCTGTGAAGCAGGAGACAAAGATAATTCTCCACCTTTTGGAGATAATAGAAAATTCCTTGGAATAAATGTTAAGTCACCTGCTTAGCAGTCAGTAAAGTGAAGGAATTTGAAGCTGGTGTTGTTCTTGGTGGTGCAGCCTACTTGGATTGACAGCTTTCTGGGCAGAAGAAAGATGGCAGATAATAAAGAATAAGGTGGAGAAGGCAAGAAGGAAGGAAAGAAACAAGGACAGAGGGAAGGAAAGAGGACCTGGGGAGAGCAGTGGGAGCAAAAGCAAGTCAGCTCTCACTGAAGATGTAAAACACAGACTATTCAAGGGCTCTGACATTTATTAATTTACAACGATAAGGCAGAATCATTGTAAAAGAGAAGTGAATATAAGATTGAGTCAAAATATTCCAAACTCCAAACAAGCTCAATTCCCTTTTTTGGAGAATTGTCCACTCCACCCTAGTTTCCAGATAAATTAATCACCAAAGGGACATTAGCAAGTGGTTTCTTCTCTTCACCCTACGCCAGCAAGAGAGAGTCTGGATTTGGTGTGGCAGATAAGGAAGGAACTGAATCCTGTAAGGTTGTTTTTATATGAATAATATTATATACAGACATCGCCCACTCCTGTCAGGTTTTCAAACCATGAGTGGTTAACCAGAGGCTAACAAAATGGTTAACCAAATGTGTCAACCACTAAGCCACGTGGAAATGGTGATGGCAGTTCTCCATCACCATGGAGAGTTGTTCTCCCATTTCTGTGATACATTCCAATCAGCAGCCCCAGCCTGATTTTTAGAATGGCGTAGTGTGTAAAGAGCATATTC
>RJWJ010015122.1:0-36754 GCA_004363605.1 Indri indri | reverse complement strand
TCAGATATTGGTGGAGTAATCATTTCGGTGCTGAAATCAGGATAGCCAGGAGGAAGTTTAGCCTTAGGGGTGGTCTTATCACAGAAGTGAAGTGGGGCTCAGGGTCACTGCCAACATCCAATAATGTCTACTTGAGCTTTGGGGACCCAAGAGCAAAGAGCCTGGCAAAAGGAGCCACCTCTGGACAAGCAAAGAGAGATCCACTTAACCATTAATCAATTTACCCAGGTAAATTAATAATGGCAATTGTCATCTTCACAGCACTTTGCAGTTCTCAAAGTGTATTCCAATATAACCCAATATAACATTTTGTTTTATCTCCTGAGTCACCTTGTAGAGTTGGCAGAGACTATGTTTTTCCTTTTTTCTCATAATAAAAGTAATAAAGACTAATGAAATCTAGAAAATGAAGGAGGAAAAACTACCTCTAAATTATATTTAACATTTTTAATAATATTTCACATTCTATGAACCAGTTTTGTTGGGTTTTTTCCTCTTTGTACTAAGTTGTAATCACACTAAATACACAAATTTATATAGCAGGGTTTATTATACCCATTCTAAAGAAAAGCAATCTGAAACTCAAAGAAGTTAATTAACTTGTCCAAAGACACAGGACTACTGAGTGAAAAAACTGGTTCTAGAATCAATAAATTGATACTCTGTTCTTCATTTTGATGAATTTGAGAACAAGTAGAATCTCACTTCTTTGTCATCCTCCCACCTCCAGCGAGTCATTTCCTGTTTTTATCAGGCCTTCCTGGAAGGAAAAGAAGAGAAAACACAAATTCTCAACCAACAAAGAGCCATGAAGGCTGCACGGGGGAGCTGGGATCATGAGCAGCTGTGGGTGGGACGAGGGGAGTCACAGTCTGGCCACTGCTCATTCTTCCCTCGGACACTGGATTAGTTAGGGGCCTGGCAAAAAACAGAAGGCCCCTTCTAACATAGGTAAGAAAAGCAAGCTTAATGAAGGGCCTGTTTACAGAAGTGTGAAAAGAGCTGAGAAAACTCACCAAAAAATGATAAAGCATCCTGAATCTAAAAATAGTAGGGTTGGAACCTATAAAATGCCGGGGCTCTAGGGAACGAACTCAGTGTCCCCAAACCACTGCCAGTAGGGAAGGAGCTAGAAATAAACTCCCCAACCTTTCTCTCCTCCATGTTGAGAACCTGTCAGTGTCGCTCAGGAACTCAAATCAACCAGAAGCCATAGGGCAAAGGAGCTGGATAAAGCCCTAAGCTCAGCCCCTAGGACAAGGTGGGAGGGGCAAAGAGAGGACATCTGGAGTGAGATTTCCTGTTTCCTCATCAGAGGAGGAGCCAAACAGGGGCTGTCCCTGAATTAGAATGACACATCGAAATTCAGAACCACCAGGTAGGTCCATAGCAAGGAAGGGCAAACTAACACAGCCTGCAGGCCAAGTGCAGCTCAAGGCCTGCTTTTATAAAGTTGCATAGGAACATGGCCACACCCATTTGTTTATGTATGGCCCATGAGGTGGCTGCCCTGCTCTAACAGCCAAGGTGAGTAGTTGCAGAGACTACATGGCCTGCAGAGCCTAAAGTACTTACTAGCTGACCCCTCACAGCTACAAGAATCATATTCATTTCACATTCATCCTATGAGTATTTATGGGATGCTTATTATAACACATGCCAGATACTGTTTCAGACACTGGGGATACAGCAGTGAGCAAAACAAATAAAAAACCCTACCTTGTGGAGCTTATGGGGAGAGACAGATACTAAACAAAATAAACAAGAAAATTATACAGAATGTAAAAATCGACGAATGCTATGAAAAAAATAGAAGCAAATAGAGGGGACAAGATGTCCCCTGGGGACATCAGGGGGAGTTCATGGGGTTGCAATGTGGGGATTTATCTTAATCACCTCACTGACCCCCAGCATCATGCACTCTCCCCACTTCTCGCATGAAAAGGAAAAATGAGACTCACAAACTGGCCCAAGGCCACATCACTGATTTTGCTGGGATTTGAACTCATGTCTGTCTGCTCCAAAGCCCTTGTTGGCACCACCACAACGATGCCACCTCCTGAAAATGAGGGTACAAGCTCAGAAAAGTCAGCGACTTCCATTAGGTTTTCCGTTTTGAGGCCGAGAGATAGCCAGGGTTAGCCCCTTCATCCTCCTAGGGCGACTTGCCTGAGCTCACACTGCGTGTTAGCAGCCACGCAAGGCTTAGAACCCAGATCCTCTGAAGCCAAACACACACATTTAATCTACAGGAATCAAACAGAATTTTCAGCCAGAAATGTTTTGAGGAGTTGATCGGAGTTGAGAAAAGTTAAAAACAAATAAGGAACAGACGCATAGAAAGCAAAGGAGCAATTCTCATATCATAAACAGGTTTGCGTAGGGATGCAATTAAGCAAGCAAACATGGAAGGGCGAGCTACTAAATACATACTTCCCCAAAGACCAAATGAGGATTCTAACAACATCGTAGCTATTAGCTTGCCCCAGGCAGACTTTCCCAAATATCTGTAATCAATTGTTCTCCCGCCTTCCAAAGGCCAGCTTACAATCACTTTGAGACATAGGATGTGGGTCTGGGTTGTGGAGAAGAGGAATGAATATCTAGGGATACATAACAATGAAAGAAATTTTTATATCTCAAATGTCCCTTCCAAGATGGCAGCAGCTCTGGCTCTCAGATGGTGTGGTCTAGGGAGCTCTAAGTAGGAAGCCCAGGGTCGTAAAGAGCCTGTCATTGATTCTCCCTCCAGTTAATGAAGTCCCCAGGCTTAGGAGAGCTATTAGATTTCAATGCCAAGTATTAGTACCTTTTGCTGGTTGTAGTGATTCAACAGCCGCCGGTGAGGATGAATCACAGGAAGAGCTGGAGAGCTAAATGTGGCCCTAGAGCCGGGAAGTCGTGTTCTTGGATATCACCTGGCATTCACATAAGCCAAGCAGCTGGGCCCTTGGAACAGATACCACCAGTACCATCCCATCTGGCTACCATCAGTCCAGCCATGTCTGTGTGGTCCTTGCCCTCAAAACCAGACACATCAAGTCTGGGGCTGCCCTCTGGGCAAATGAAGAAAGGGAAGATGCCAGGGAACATGTGTAGCCATGAAATGTACGTCCCTGCTGCCTCTCCATGAATATTCTAACCCAAAGAGGAGAGACAAAAACATAAATGAGAATGCTAAAAGATGAAAGAGCTGAATTAAAGATTAAGAAACAAAGGAAATGGCACAGATAGTCTTTGGGTAATAGGGTTCACAGAGATTTTTATGATGTGACATATCTTGCCAAGGAACAGGCAATTTCTTAAATGAGCTGCACCCATCCAGACAACGGTCACCCTCACTTGGCACTTGGAATAGTGGTCTCCATTATATAATTCCTACAGACACTATCTCACCTTCTATCTCACTATCTCACTGCCCTACCCACAAGCCAAGAGTAGACAACTGATCCCAGGTGCCTCAGTTTCCCCTGAATGCCCAGCAATATGAAATAAGGATAATAAAAGACCGAGTCAGTTGGCCATGAGGGCCATGCTGGGGTTGTTCAGATTCAGAGCTCCACCTTGGGGGAGCCATTGTGGGCTCTGGGCACAGAGATGTAGGGACAGATGCCCCAAAGAGCAGAGAAAATGGCCTGTGTTGCCCTGGGGCCAGGGAAAGAGAAGGCTGACAGCAGTAGGCTCCTCAGAGCCCCATCAGAAGCCAGGTTCCATCATTGGAAGCTCCCCTAAAACTTGAGCTTATTTGAGTAAGTTTCTCTTCCTTGAAACTGAACTGTTCTGGATTAAAGATTTTTGTCCTCTGCTATCCTTTGTAGAGCTCTACAGATGAGAGGAAGAGATTGGCTTCCTTTTAGGGGGAGGGGAAAAAAGACATGTGGCAGAAGAAATGCCGTCCTGGAGTCAGTGGCTCTGAGTTCATTGTTCTGAATTGTTTTGCAGTGCGACCTTGGGCGAATCATGACCACTCTCCTGGCATCAGTTTTCTCATCAATAAAAGGATCAATGGTTTCCAGCCTGAAGTCCACAAACTCACTCTACAGGTCCTGTAGGTAATAACAGAGTTTTATAATATCACATGCACCAGATGTCTAATAGAAAGTCTGCATTTTTCCACCAAATGTATGCAGAGGCCACTCACTTCTTCCTGGCACAGCCCTGCATGGCCCCACATACCCCAGCTCTGCTCACCCAGCTGTTCCCTCATCAGCCTGGACAAGCTCCTTGCAGGGAGGGGCTGTATGCAATGCACACCTTGTGAGTAAGGAAAACACTCTGCCAGATATGTGCCCAGGAGAGAGAGAGGTGTATGTCAAAACTGTTGCATCCTAGAGTTGGAAGTGACCTCAAGAAGTGGTGTCAGGGATCATCTGAGACATCCATGTTCAGTGAATAAATGTGCTGATGACATTTGTTCATCTCCACAGGCTTCCATTCCTTCATTTGTCAAACGAGAGGCATGGTCCCATTCGGCTTTATGTTTTAGTTTTCTATTGCTCTGTAACAAATTTGCCATGAATTTAGCAGCTTAAAACAAGATCTACAGTCCTGCAGGTCAGAAGTCCTGGCTGGCAGGAATGGCTTCTCTGCCCAGGACATCACCAAGCTAAAATCCAGGTACTACCAGAGAAAACTGTTTTTAAAAGGGCTCATGAGATAAGGTGAGGCCCATCAGATAATTTCCCTATCTTAAGGTGAACTGATTAGTAGTGTTAATTACATCTGAAAATCCCTTTTGCCATGTAAGATAACATAATTACAGGAGAAACACCAGAGAGGTTGTAGAGGCCATCCTAGAATTCTGGCCAACCTGCTCCGTTAGTTATTATTATTCCAATAATTCCTTCTCCTTCTTTCTCCACTCTGATGACGTGAGTGTGAGCACACCAGCCTCCCATCTGTCATTTGGCCTTAACACCATTATGGCATAAATATCAGCATGTTTTAAACATCAATGGAGTTATTTGTTAAATAAGTACAAAGTATCATTACTTAAAGCTAAAGGAGAGAAGAACAAATATCTCTGAATTTTATAAAATATGAAATTATAAAACAAAGAATAAATATCTCTGAACTTTATGAAAAGGAGGCTATTACCCCACTGAGTCCCTGAACAACAATGACAATCATAAGAAACCCTCTCATTCAAGATTTTAGAATTACATTTGTCAAAATATTTTCTGCAGAACACTAATCATTCCAGGATTGCCTTAATAAAGAGGCTTCGTGGTCAAAGCAGTTTTTAAAATGCTGCATCACATACCTTCAACCACTAATCCCTCTGCTCCCCTGGTAACTTATAATGCACAATTATATACTGAAGCATGTGAGAAACTCTGCAGTTAACAAAGACACTTGGCTACAAATTCCTCTCACCTTTTTATTTGTATAATCTGTTCAAATCTTTTACAACTAGATCATAAGCACCACGAGAACACAGATTTGTGTTTGATTTCTTACTGTAAGCCCAGGGCCTAGAATAGAGCAGGGTACATAGCAGCTGTTCCGTAAATGGTTATTGAGAAAACTAATGAACCAGTGTCCCAGGAAATACATTTTAGGAACTGCTGATCTAAAATCATACATATGAGCTAGTCCAGACAATGAAGTCTGGTCTGGTTCAAAGATAGAAGAAATAGTGGCTTCAACTCCATTAATGTTTTGTTCCACTGAAACTGGCTTCCAAACCAGCAAATAAAGCGATGCAGAAATATACACAAAACCAAGAGCACAAGTGATTTAGTGCAGTTCTCCAGGAACACTCAAAGTTCAGGGATACCACAGGAGGCCTGGCCAGGACCGAACTCAGGTACCACAGTCATGGAAGCAAACTCTACCTGTGCTCAATGAACCCACATTTACCCATTTGGTGTAAACTTCTCCTTATCCACACTTGCCAAGCGGGGTTCCTAAAAATTAGGGCTTATTCCTTTGGGTGAAGAAATGGACCTCTGTACAATCAAGACTTTAAAAAGGCCACTTTAGGCCAGGCACACAGTGGCTCGTTCACACCTGTAATCCCAGCACTTTGGGAGGGGAGGCAGGAGGATCATTGGATCAAGACCAGCCTGGGCAACATAGAGAGACACTCTCTACGAAATGTAAAAATCAGCTGAGTGTGGTGTCATTTGCCTGTAGTCGCTACTTAGGAGGCTGAGGCAGGAGGTTCACTTGAGCCCAGGAGTTTGAGGTTGCAGTGAGTTATGATGACACCACTGCACTCTACCCCGGGCAACAGAATGAGACATTGTCTCAAAAAAACAGAAACAAAATGTAAACACTTTAGAAACAACATATTAAGCTGTTATCAGTAATTAGTGGGATTTTTTAAAAAATTCTCTTCTAAGACTTAGATGAATTAAGAGGATAAAAGGAAGTAGGGCTCCGGAAGAACATGGTTTGCAAACTTTAAGGTTCTTAAGAATTCTACCTGAAGCTTGTTAAAAATGAAAGCCCCATCCCAGAGATTCAGCGGGTCTAGAGCAGGTGTAGAGTAGCAACCCAGGAATTACTCTACCAGCCCTCTTGGGAAAGACTCTTCAGTCAGAATTCATCTGGGCCAACCCCTCTGCCACTATGGAGTGATCAAGAATATTTTCTGAGTCCAATTTAAGTGCCTAACAAGGCCCCTCACTCAGCCTTAGCCGAAGCATAAATGCTTTGTATTTACCCAATACAAATTTATTAGGCAACTTCTAATAATTACATACTTCTCTCTGCCCCTTTCCTCACTTGATAATCTTATGGATCATAAAAAGTGGAGTTTTTGGTTTAAATTCACTTTGACATTGTTGAGTATTTATAGACCTTGGGATAATGATACCAAAACAATAAAATATCCATGTTTTGTTTTTATTGCCATTATGATGATTCGACAATTTAAAAATAAACCAATTCACTTTTTCTGTCTCTTACATTTCATCAAAAAGTTTTCTGGTAACCAGACAGAACAGTTTTGGTGTACAAAATCCATTATGAGTTCAGACAACAAAACCGGACCTTTGAAAAAAAATAAATAAATCAGAGAAGGTCATTGCCCTAATTACCACTGCTCTTCTATCTTGCTTTTGTGACTGCTTTTACTTGTGGATGGTTTCCTGGCTTTCAAATGACAACAAAAGTAAATAAACTACTAGATTTGCCCCATAGGCAGTGAATTTTCTTCACGATTATTTCTTATTTTTAAAAAGTAGAGATTGGTTAGTGTAGTGGTTTGACTGGTGGTCACCCCAAAAGATATGTGCACCTCCTAACCTGGGGAACCTGTGAATGTCATCTTAATTGGGAAAAGGTCTTTGCGAATTTAATTAAGGATTTCAATATAAGATCATCTGAGATTATTTGGAGAGGCCCTAAGTCCAACTATAAGTGTCCAGGGCACAGACATGGGAGAAGAGGGAAAGCCACACGAAGTTGGAGGCAGATTGGAGTTAATGCAGCAGCAATCCAAAGAATGCCTACAGCCGGCAGCAGCTATGAGAGCAAGGATTTTCCCCAGAGCATTTGGAGAGAGTGTGGCCCTGCTGACCCCTTGATTTCAGGTTTGTGGAGCCCAAAACTATGAGAGAATGAATTTCTGTTGTTTTAGGCCACTCAGTGTGTGGTCATTTGTTACAGTTGCCCTAGGAATTTAATATGGTTAGCATTCTTTTACTTCCTTTTTATGACACTGCCTTTTTTAAATTATCACAGAGATACATATTCCTTTAAGAAAATTTAGAAAATAAGCAAATAGCAATTTTTAAATTCCCATTTCCTAACACTAAGACAACCATTTTAACATTTTGCATATTCTTTTATTTTTTTCCTGTATGTCAATATAGGCATAGAAAATATGATTGACATATAAATTATATATAACTATAATACTATGTATAATTTATATATGTAACATATAAATAATATATTAATATTTACCTATCATATATAAGATAGATCACTATATGTAATTGTGACAGCTACATTTTTGCTTTTTAGATTATAACTTATATTTATTAAATATTCTCCTACAGCATAGTTTTTAATGGCTGCATGCTATTCTGTTATATAAATTTGCAGTAGTTTATTTAATAAAATCTCTATGTGACATACAGGTTGTTTATAGTTTCACTATTATATACAAAAGTAAGACGAAAATCTTATAGTCAAAACTTCATTTATGTGCCTAATTTTTCCTTAGGATAAAATCCTAGAAGTGTAAATACATCATTTAAAGTTATGCCTTTGGTTGCTTTGACTTCCATTTTGCTCTCTTCATTTCTGGCTCCAAATGTCACAATTGTTATGAAGGTGTACGTGTGTGTATGTGTGTGTATGTGTGTGTATGTGAGAGAAAGACAAGGAGTGAGATAGAAAGAGAAAGAAATCAAGACAAAAATTGTCATTTCTCAAAAGCATTAATCCAACTCCTATTTTATTCCAGTTCTTCTTTGCCCAGAACACAAAAAGTTTACTATTTCTTCCCATTGTTGAGCTCTGTATCTCAAGACTCTCTAAAAATAATTATCAACCACAGAGTAGCCAAAAGATTGGCATTCAATAAGCAACATTCAGATTCTTATCCTTTATTCTCCAGAAGTCATTTGCAGAAACAGATGGGAATCTCTCTCTACATCAACACAGGAAACAAGGGCAATTGTGTGTGTGTGTGTGTGTCTGTGTGTGAGAGACAGAGAGAAAGAGACAGAGAGAGGACACATGCATGTGGGGAGGTACTATGGAGTCTACAAAAATGCAAATAAATAAGCATGCAAAATTTTGCTGAAAAGAATTCTTGCTGAAATTTTCAGACAAATTTTTTGTGATAAAACTGGATACTCGTTTAATGTTTCTTAAAATAATCAAGTCAGATCTGGATTTACTTTACTCCCATACCACCAGGAAAAGTTTGTTCAACTTCATCTATGAGTTCACATGCAAGAGTATGAAAGGTCCTGTAAATTAAACACAAAAATTTATGCCACCACATACTGCTACCATGAAGGAGGGAAAGGAATGAAAGCTAAAACACTTTTAAAGAGTCCTAGAAAACAAACAAACAGCTTTTTGCCTTTAACCAAGGGGCTTTCTACAGTAATTTTTGAATAGTTTTTAAAGTATAAATTACATACAGTTCATTCATTCTAAGTGTATAATTCAAAAGCTTCCCTCATACCTATTCAAAAAGTTCAAAATCATCTCTGGCACTGGGATATGAGGCAACCACTAATCTACTTTCTGCAACCACACTTTTTGCCTTTCCAGAACTCCATATAAATAGAATCATAAAATATGAAGTCTTTTGTGTCTGACTTCTTTCATTTTCCATGATGTTTTTAATATCATCCATGTTGTTGTAAGTATCAGCAGTTCATTCTTTTTTATTGCTGAGTAGTATTCTATCGCATGGATATTCCATATTTTGTTTACCCACCTCCAGATGGTTGACATTTGGTCGTCTGTTTTATATTTCATTGACTTCTTCTCTTAGCTTTATTCTTTTTTTGCTTCTACTCTCTTCTACTGCTCTTCTACTCTCTTTTCCCTTCACTTTCTAGTCTCTTAAGGTAAAATCTCAGATCATTGATTTTAGACCTTTCTGATTTTTCAATGGAAGCATTTAAAGCTATTAATTTCCCTCTAAGCATTACTTTGGCTGCATTGTAAAAATTTTGATACATTGCATTTTCATTTTTCTTTCCATTCAGGATGTGCTCTAATTTCCCATGTAATTTCTTCAATTCACAGATTATTTAGAAGTGTTTTGTTGAAATTTCCACATATTTGGGAGTTTTTCAAATTTCCTCTGTGCTGACTTCTAATTTAATTCCATTGTGATCCAGTGATTTGAACTTTCTAAGTAGACAGTAATTCCTCAAATGAAAATCAAGAATAGTTTTATTACATACAATGAGGAAAAGGAAAAATGCTAGCAAGAATAATCAATTGTTCCAGTACCACATATTGAAAATACAATCCTTTTACCATTGAATTGCTTTGACACCTTCATTGAAAATCAATTAACTATATAAGGGAGATCTGTTTGGGATTCTCAGTTCTGTGCCAATGATCTACAAGTCCATCCTTATGCCAATACCATACTGACTTGACCACTGTAACTTTATAGTCCAGTGATTTTAAGCTGTTGAGTAGTGACTATTACCCAGCCTCAGTGTCACTTTTTGATAAAGCTTTCCTGAAACACCACAGACAGAATTACACCTTTGATCTCTTAGCTTTCTTCTGAGGCACTTGGTTCCTGTGTTCAGCGTGGTGGCTAACACCAACGTGGACCAACAGGGGTTCAAATTACATCTTTGCCATTCACCTATTCTTGGTTTTTAGTGAGTTAGTGTGGCTGATAGTACTGCCTTTATGCCTTTTATCTTGGACCCAAGGTATTTGCAGTGGATAAAGGCAAAATGTTTCCAATGCCTTACCGAAAGCTTTAATGTTACTTTTGTCACAACTTTTGGAATATCTAGTCAGCCATTTTGTAGTAAGAATGTAGTAAGTGTCCAGAAGATATCATCATATAAAATATTCTTTTTCATTTGAGGAAACTGGTCAATTTTATCATTTTTGTTCAAATTGAGTAAAAATCATTTTTAATATCCTGAAAGCCATTTCAAACTGGCATAAAATAACATTAAAAAAATTCATCCTCAGAACTTTGAAGAATTCAAAATGAAAATAAAATAATGGAAATTTCGATCCTAATGACAATCTTATGCCCTGGTACAGGTGTGATTTTTGAGCAATAACTACTACAAGTGACTTAAGTTGCTTGAAGTTTCCTTTTTTAATCAAGAGTGGTTTAACTTAAATATATGCATATATATATGTATATGTAAAAATGTGTAGCATAAAAAATAAAATTCCCTCCCCTCCCTCTACCTGAATTCCCATTTCCTGGAGGAAACCACTTATTAAAGTTTGATTGCTATTGATTATTTTTTAAATTGTTACTTAGTAGCCTCTTTTAGGCTATTGATAAGTTATGAATGAGATTTTCAGGTAGATGGAATCCTGGCATTTATGTCTGATTCCATCTCAAACCTCACTAAAATGACAGCAAAGGAATAAAAAGGAGAGAGGCCCACAAGAACAGTGAGAATAGAATTGACAAAGTTTTTAAAGATGGAAACCAAGTCAGCAAGTGCCTTTCAACCCTATCCTGGATTTCAGATCTACCTACTTTACTTGCTTGGGTGGAAGAAAGAAACCCCAAGAAGCAAGCCAATTCATGATGCAAAATCTCAGGAATCAAAGGTTTAATATCTTCTGAAGGTGGCACGCAGATGAGGCTGAACATAGGATGATTGGGTGAAAGTCTGCATATGGAATATTCAGACACTCAGGTCCTTGTTCCCAATTCACAGCCACTAGTGACCACCCTGTCCCCACCCCAGAGAAGGCCAGAGAGTTTCTATCTGGAAAAGCTATTTAGAAGCTATGAACTGGTTATAACTGAGGGCTAAGTGGGTAGTACACAAAGAAAGCAGAGGAGTTAAGGGAAAGTTGGGACACTGAATGGTAACGTCTTCTTCTCCTTTACCTACTGGCTCTAGAAGACAGACTTCCCAGTTAATATCACCTCACCTTCCAAGGAGGATCCATTCTGGGCAATTGAGCAGCCCAGTGGAAGAGATCTACAGACATTGACATGGAGAGCTCCTGATGGGGCTGAGACCCATCCTGAGCACTCTGCAGGGAGCCTGTCAACAAGGCTCTCCCCATGCACTGCACTTTCCATCAGATTCCTAACACTTCGTTCAATATACTGTAAATGATGGGCCAAGAATCACCAGTCATTTGAAGAAATGGAAGTCAGTAGGTAATATAGAAAATTGAAAACCCACTCAAGAGCAGTATGTTGTACGTTATTAAAAATAGAAGATAAAGAAAAAAGAGTTAAAAGTCTGTCCATGGTGAATGAAACCCTCAGGTGAATGAGGTGAACAGGGACCTACAGTTTTTCAGCATAAACTTTGTAGTATTTGTTTTTTTCAAAAAAATTAAAATTACATTTTTACAAAGGCACTAGGTTTTTGTTTGATTTTTTTAACAGAAGTTTATAGTTCCATTTCACCTTAGGCAATGTTTCCTCTTACTTTGGAAAGATGTCTTCAAGTGATTGACCAGTTGTTTTACATATTTGTACCATTCTCTGTTCATCTGTATATCATTTGGACAGTTCTCAACTTCATGATGTCATAAAGAAGCACATTTAAACCAGGAGGTCATACCCTGTTCCAGTCATACATGACTGTTTATCTGTTGCAAACTCCCATCTGGCTACAGAAATGACAGTGCTTGCTTTATTAATATCAGTTGGCAAAGCAGATGTTCTAGCTGCACTGTCTTCAGTGGGACCTGCTTCACACATGTTGAGCAGTTACAGCACACCATGGCCTGTGCCAAAGCCTCTTGCATGCAATGTTATACTTAATCCCTAAAATAACTCTAAGAATAGGTGCTATTATTACCCCTATTTTACAGCTAACGAAACCTAGGCTTAGAGAGGTTAAGGACCTCACCCCAAATCATCCTACAAGTAAATGTCATAGCCAGTTTAGTCAGACTTTAAAATCTACGCTGTTACCCACTGCACTATTCTGCTTCTCACACGTTTTAAGGCAAAACTGTTCTACAGTGTATCCGATTCCTGGTTCAGTGCCACTGGACAACACAGGTTGAGGTGTGAAGGCTACGATGCCCTCCCCATACATTGTCCATCTGTCTGTAAGTGCTGTAACATAAAACACTGCTGTTTTTCCTTTGCCCCAATCCTACTTCCCACTCAGTGAGGCTGTGAAGAAATTCACTCAAAAAGAGTCTGGTAGGAAAATGATGAGATGGTCTTTATAATTTAAAAATGTTTTCTAAGGTTGGTTCTAAAGTTATTCAGTAGTGCATCCAAGAGTAGATCACTCTTGGGAGAGCCTGACCAAGGTGTTTACTGATATGCAGGTGACATCCTGTCTACAAATGATGGGAGACAGAGGCATAGGAATTTCAGTCTCTGGAATATTTGATTTCCTGAGGATTTCAAGGTGACAGTCCCAGTGTCATCAGAGCATCATAGCAAAACATCTGGGTGGAGAACATGGGTAGGTGTATCCGGCACACTCATCCCATGGTCCTCTCATCCATAGCCACGCAGAGCTAGAAGACAATCCTCACACGCCAATACACGCTCCATTCTACTTGTAGCCTTTGGAAAGAAACATTTTGTTGACAGCATTTGCAAATCATGTTTTGTTTTTCTCCCCTAGACTAATTTGCACCACAGAAATTCTTCCATATGTCGAAGTTGGTCTCATCATTTTACTTGGAAGAGGGAGGCGGGAAGAAGACTATAGCTGCGTTCAAACCAGCTCACACCAGAGAATAGATACACATCATAATGGCATGCTCCCAGCACAGGGCTTGAGAACTTTCTGTTCCTTCAGGCTTTACCTCATTGCTAAAGTGTAGGTGATTTTGCATTAAGCATCAGACTTCTGACATGAAAAGCGTATTGATACAGCTGAATTATAGCTTAATATCCTGAATTTTGATAATACTAACACCTCAACTGTTACTGCTCATTATACTTTACGTTAGCTAACAGGTTATCTCACAGCGACACTGTGAAGACGAAGGCAGAAGCGTTACCTCGCTGTGCAAACTTGCATTGTCCTATAGGTGGTTTGTCTATTACCCATCCTCTTCCCTTGACTGTGGCTCCTTGAGTGGAGGGAGTGGGACATTAAGGGATATCCATTGAGCTGCACTACGGGAGATGAGATTATGTCATGAAACGACAATGGGGATGGCCTTTCCCTCTCTAGGTCTCTCAGATCTGGAAGTTTCCAAGCAAAGCAAGTGCTTGAATGGCCAGTCTCCATTCATACACAGAGCAGGGCCCAGCCACACCTCTGCACTCCCTTCTAGCTCCTTTGCAACTACATGAGCAAGACAAGACTCTGCAAAACACACGATCCAGGTTCAGGAATGAAGGCTTTTCTTCTCCTCCTGTTTTCCCTCTGGAAACCTCCAAAATTCTGCCTCTTTCTAGGCTTCAATTCTGGACTAATTATAAAGCACTGTTATTCTTGTTGGGCGATGAGAGGGTAGGACATGGGTTGCATATAAATTAATTATGAAGAACATGCAAACAAACATTTCAAACGCCACATCCTCTACAAGGCTCTCAGTTTGTTATCATTTGTATAAACTTGCACACGCACACTTTTAAATGTTCCTAAGAGATATTTTTCTAAAGCAGTTCATGTACAGACAGCAAAAGGCAACATCTAATAAGGATTTCAGCAGGACAGAAATCTCTATACCTGTCTGACCTTCTTGGAAGCCCCATGAGGCCTGTTCTTCCTGCTCCTTCCGGGCTTCCTGTCCACCCCGACACCCTTGGCCTGGGTCTGCTACCACCGCCCTTTATGTCTCCAAGACCACGATCTCGCTCAGTGAGGCTACCATAATTCCAACAGGTGCTACATCTTTATGTACCTGCACCCCTATACCCTCAAACCTTCAAACAGTAACACCACCAACGCCACCACCGGGCTGGGACTGTAGCCTCCTGACATCATCCCCTGCACAGTCTCAGCCAGTTATTCAACCAGAGGTCAAAGCAGCTGCAGCACTGTCTGCCTGACAATTATTTCATCCCTCATTTTCTCCATTTCCCTTACCTTTCACAAAGCTACTGTGGGCAACTCCATGGCCAATACCAAGACTTCCTCCTGGCTGATCAATTGAATTTACACTAACAATCAAGCTTCCATGTGTATCATAGTGTTAAACTAAACTAAATTTGGCTTGAGGATGCCTCCATACTCAAGTCTTTACTTAAAGAACTGCAGCCAGGCGCAGTGGCTCACCCCTGTAATAAAAGCACTCTAGGAGGCCTAGACAGGAAGATCACTTGAGGTCAGAAGTTTGAGACCAGCCTGAGCAAGAGCTCCCCTCAACCCCGTCTCTACTAAAAACAGAAAAAAATCAGCCAGGCATGGTGGCGCATGCCTGTAGTCCCAGCTACTTGGGAGGCTGAGGTAGGAGGAATGCTTGAGCCTAGGAGTTTGAGGTTGCAGTGAACTATGATGACGCCACTGCACTCTAGCCTAGGTGACAGAGTGAGACTCTGTCTCTAAATAAATAAACAACCACCTGTTTAACTACAGATTAACAAATCCCACTATAAAATGATTTGGGCAATCAAAGCTAATCATAGATAAGTATGATTACATGAATAATAAGTTAACTGAATAATATCCATTTATTAAAAAAAAAAAAAAGGAGAAGAAGTGCAACCTAACTTACTATATAAACTAACTGAAAGCCTAATGAGCAGTATCCCCATGTAACAAATAGCTGAGTCTTGGCCAGTCACAGCTGCTGAGCCTCCGCCAATCATAGGCGGCCGACTGATTCAAGTAAGGCAAAAACGCCGAGCTGTCAACAGTTCAGCTGATTCTGTACCTCACTTCCATTTTCTGTCCATAAATGCTGTCTGACCATGTTGCAGGCTGGAGTTCTTAGAACCTGTTCTGGTTCTGAAGGCTGCCCGATTCACAAATCATTCTTTGCTCAATTAAGCTCTGTTTAATTTGTCTAAGGCTTTTCCTTTTAACAATAGTTTACCCAGGACACAGTTTGTTAGCACAGTTCCACAGTTGGCTCAGCTTTCATCCAGTGATTCTCAGGTCAGGATGCACATTAGAACCACCTGGAAAGCTGCGAAAACCCACTGATGCTTGGACTCAATGCCCAGAGATGCTGATTTAATTGGGCCAGGGTAGGGCTGGGGCCTTGCTATGCTTTACAAGTGATTCCAATGTGCACCCAGGGTCGAGAACTGCAGTTTCTTGACCTTTATGTCCCTACCTGTATGTGAGGCATGCTTACCAACTTAGGCCAAATCCAAACACATACAAGGTGATAGCATACTGATTCAACTAGTGGAATGCACATGTAACATTACACCATTTTTGTATAACTGGAGAGCTGCCCTCCTGGTGCTCCTGGTCTGAGCACCCAGGGGATGGAAAGCCTGGTACTTCTTCCTTCAGCACTAGTTCCAGGGTCTCTACCACCCTTCCCAGAACTCTGAGGACTAAGCAGCTGCAACTAAAATCTATTCCCATAGTTTTGGACCACAAGAGGCAAGTAGTCCACAAGTCTAACAAGGTAATGAATTGCCTTCCTTCCAAGGTGATGGTGAAGTGCTCCTTGCTGGCCAATGTGCATCTTTCTCTCACATTTAAGAGTTGTCATCTACTACCCAATAGAGAGTGTCATATGGGGTATAAAGAGTATAAATAGTCAGAAGTAAATGTGTTGTACCTCTGTGGGGTTGCCTCACTTTATCTGTCCTAATCGACCTATTCTGATCACCTTGGTCCTCACAGTAAAACCGTAGCTAAATGTGTGTTGTGGGGGACCTTATACCATGAAACCAGGCCCCCAAGCAGACTCCTCAGTCAGGTCTATCTTCGCTCTCAGTGAGCCGGGAGGTGGTGAGAAACATGGGCCCTTAAGTCCTGGGTTATATATGCCTCTCTCTTAATTCCAGCTCCAACACTTCTGGTCTGTGTAAATTGGAGGTAGTCATGATAACCTAATTCACAGAGTTCTTTTGAGGATTAAATGAGGTCATGCATGTAAAGCTACTTAGCACGGAGTTATGGTAAGTAATTAATGTTTTCTAATAATGCACACAAAAGTTTTCACTTTGCCTAACTTTAAAAATTATTTAGGGGAATAAAAAGCAGAGAGGACCACGGAAGACATCCTAATTGTGATATTCACTGTTAAGTTGGAAGTGGCATGGGGAAGGTCCATGAGGAATAAAAAAATTGGGGGGAGGCAATGATTTTCTGGTCTACATTCAACACCCCTCTCTCAGGAGTAGTGCGGAAAGCGCTTTCTCTCCCGGATTCAACAGAAATCAACTCTTCTCATTCTCTCTCCTGATGAAAGAGCCGGGGCCAGGGAGGAAAGGAAGATTCTGAATCAGACAATTACCAGAAACCTTAAGCCAAGAGAACAGCTTTTGCAGTCTCACACTATGACCTCCAGGGTGCTGGTGAGGACCCTGCTCTCCTGGACCTCTGGTGCCCATTCCGCAGGCTGTTGAGATCATCCATGTTTCAGTTGCTGACTTCTCAATGACCACTGCCACCAGGGCCATTAAAAAAAAAAAAAAAATGTTGACTTTGCCCATTAGACAGTAGATTGAAGTCACTCCACTGCTCCACCAGGGCAGAATTTCCTGAGTGTTCATGTGCCAGACAGCGAAGTCAGGCTGCCATGGTTCCAAATCGACGACTCAAACCTCCTAATGTTCTTAACTTGACTCGTTGCTGAACAACACTCAGGGAAGAGTAATTCTCTCTCACCTTTGGCAAATCAAAAGAAAAAAAATCAATAAAATAATTTCCAATCTGTTCCTTACAACTCGATGCCCCACTGATCAGACTGAGTCAGGAACAAACGCATTAGCTCTGAGAGAAAACAGCTTTTAGAAATAAGATTGGATCTAGTTGGCTGAACAATCATTATGCTTGAAATTCCCTGCACCATATTTACTAGTCAATAGAGCACACAAGGATGTAGACCGCAGGGACGGCGCCTTTCATCTGGTGCCAGCTTGCAGACCACATCTATAATTGCTATGGAGAGCGTCAAACTATCCAGGGACTTCAGGGAAAAGCTTAATTCTCACCAAAATGCAGCAGCAACTAGTGTGTAACAAAACAATAGAGTTCCCCTTGGGACCCAAGTCTTCATTTGAGCTTCTCGAATTGGAAATACTGTCTTTTACTAAAGATTTGAATCAAAGTTTCGGTCCTATAAGCCCCTGTCTTGCCTAGCCCCATTCGACCCAGTCTTTGAGGCACAGCCCCGTGCGGTCTCCCAGTGAACCCTGACCACAACAAGGGCATATTGCAAGTCCAATCACGTTCAGCAGATAGGGTCTAGATCAGAGTTTGGGGCAATGCCTGGGCCCTGTGTGTCCTCTTCCAGAATTACTCTATTACTCACCTGACTTTGAGGATACCATTTCTAGAAACCCGTTACTGTGTCCAACTTACAGAATAGAAGACTTTTTGGATTTTGATAGCCCACCCTCCTTGACAGTCTGTGCTCTAACTAGTCAGGTCCAGGAGGGCCAGTCCTGGATCCTTTCCTGACACACTTGCCACTCTCACCACCACGCCTGCCTGAATTATGAGAAATGTTTTGGTTTTGGTTTTGGTATTGGTTTCGTTCTACCCCAAAAAAGTTAACCTCAGATTAAGTGTTTGAACTCTAAGCTGCATGGCCTTGGGCAAGTCAACAAATACCACATAAACTCGGTGAAATGTCAAGGAATGCAGGCAGTATCTGCACATTTGTGTCACGTTCCTAGGCACATCGGTTTATCAGCTGTCAGCATCCGATTTGCATCTCAGGATTACCTAGTGTAATGTACACAGCTGGTGCCCAGCCGGGATCCTCATGTCTAGGCTAGGCATCCGTGCCCCAGCATTGTGAGTGTTGGCTGGTAATACTTGTAGCTGCCCCATCTTACCCTAGAACAATCGCCCTCAGCCCACTCTCCATTAGGCTGGGCAGTCCAAGCAATGGCTGGTTGACATGAAGTACAAAGGGTTGGCTTCCTTGCCTCAAGGTGGGGCCACCTGTGTGGTGCTGTTTCCACTCCAGAGCCCCCCATAGGATCGAGCTGAAGCTGGGTCCAGCTGAGACCACACCCTTGTATTTTTTTCCCCTGCCACATCGTGCTTCCTGTATTTTCCTTCTCAGGAGAGCACTCTGGCAATAAATCACTTGTATTCACCTCCCCACACCCTGACTCAGGCTCTGCTTATAAGCAGCCTGACGTGGGGCACCTAGGATGCTGTGTGGAAAATGGATGGGAGAGGCAAAGAGTGAAGGCAGGAAAGCAAGTGGAAAGGCTGCTGCAGCGATCTGGTTAAGAACTGTTGGTTCTTTTCCATGCTCCTCTGAAATTCTATGACTCTGAGCAGGATGCCGCCAGTAGTAACGACAGCTCATTAAGTCTGTTCCATATGATAAAAAGGACATAGGTCAAACTGGCACCATGAGTTGTTTACTCCGCTGAGGCTTGTGGTCAGACAAATAACAAACATAGCAAAAACAGACATGTTTGACTTACCAGGCAACCAGATTGTAAAAATAGATCATCTCCCAGTTCTTCAATCAAACTTAAAATTCCACCGGGGATCCAAAAACAGGTCCCTTGACTTAGCATGCTGTTGATTATGCATAGATTATCCAGGGACAATCTGCAGCTGTGAGCCATCACCCTCTGTCCCCAGCAATAGTTCCCCCCGGAGTCAACAGGTGTTACAGAACATAAATTAAACATAACTGGAAGGTAAACCCACTTCAGATCAGACACATCAAGATTCATCCAAAACAAGATTGGTCGTGGGCTTACCTATAATTTCAATCAACATGGGAGTTCATGCCTTTCCTCTGACAAAAGTAAGTATACCAGTGTTTCTCAATCAGGTCTGTAGAAATATCCTCAAGAATTTGAAGCTCTCCAAGATTTTTTTTTATTTTAAAGATTTTTATGATAACCTTTAAACAATTAATGTAAGCATATTCTGTATTTCATGGACAGCCACTGATGACTGAATACTGCTGTAAGATTTCAGAGTTAGTGCTATCATTAGGTGTTGACCATATTGACACTAGAGGATGCAAGTGCTAACTTTTAATGAAAAATCTCTCAAGCTGGAAGTTTGTAATCTATGAATTTCAACAATCCATAAATTTCCAAATTTGAGAAACATCGAACAATAGGTTTATTTCTGAGGGTGATCAATACCTACAAATTCCAGTTGCCAACATAATGGCAGGTGTCCAAAGCCAGGAGCTGGTGTTCTGACTGCCCTGCTATCCATCATGGAGCAGAGGAGGACATCTGGGCAGAAGGGGTGAGGCACGCTTGTGAAGTCAAATGACATCAAGTATTCCCATCCCAGGTCTGTCATGGCTTACTATGTTGCTGTTATTATTGTTTATTTTTAATTAAAAACCACACAAATTATTAAAGCAGTGACTGTGAGATTGTTCCAACTCGAAGATGGGGCTTATTTTTATTTCTGCCTCTTCAGAACTTAGCTGCTGGGCTCTTGGGAGATGTTCACTAAACATTTGACAAATGAATAACCATGCATTAAGCCACAGAGGCGGTCCCTCAAGGAGGTTATAAGACTGACAGAAAAATGCTCAGATTATAGGTGACTATTTGATTGATCACAAAACAAGTCTGTGTATTCATAGGTGCTACAATTAGAAAGAAAAGAAAGAAACTGATGATCATAAAAGTCAGGACAGTGATTATTTAGGAAGGAGGGAAGGGGATTGAGAACAGGGGGTATGGGGACCTCCTGAGATCAATGATAATGTTTCTATTGCTTAACTTGGGTGACAGTTACATAAGTGTTTATTTTATGCATTTTATGTTTCAGTGATGACAATAACAAAAATCAGTGAAGCACTATGCTCGCCAAAGAAATATAAACGAATGTGACCACTGTTATGTAAGAAAAAGAGTCCTGGCCTGAGCCCAAATTCCCAGTTTGAATCCCAGGTTTGTAACTGATTAGCTGAGTAACTTTGATAAATTATATAACCTCTCTGGCACTGAGTTTTCCTATTTTTAAAATGGGATATCACCAGCTTCATGAGGTATTGTGATTCTGAAATGAAATAATACATGTGAAAGTGCCTCGCTGCTTTGTAGAGTAGAAAGCATCATAAAAAAGTAAACTAGATTAATATTATTCAGGATTGTTATTGCAACCGAGACATTGTGCCTAAGAAAACACGGGCATGGGGCCCACGTTCCCCTGAAATCAACTCATCAGGTCTGTGTCCCGTGGAGTACATCTTCCACATTTTCACTATTCCTGAGCCTGCCTCCCCCCAGCCTCCACTCTCCAACACAGACCCCCGGTGCCTGCCATACTGCACCCTTCCCTGTGATGTGCACCGTGCACTCTCTGCGCCCTGTTTTTTCCCTACGCTGTTTCTTCCCTACACTGTTTCTTCCATCTTTACTTCCCTGGCTCACCCCTCCAGCTTATTACTCATTCATTCATGCAACAAATATTTATTGAGCAACTATTATGTGCCAGGCACTGTTCTAATCCTTGAGGCTAAGTTCCCGCCTCCTGGTGCTTACATTTTGGTGACAGCTCATTCATTCTCTCCCCATGAGGCTCAACTCAAGAGCACCACATGCTCTAGGATAATTGTCCAAGTGTCCCCTTTTTCCTCCCCTCCCACAACCACCTGCCACCAACCCCCACCAAGATAGTGAGTGTCCCTCCTTGTCCTCAGAGTGTCCTGTGCACTCATGCATGAGTCCATCTAGTCCATTCAGGTAGATGATGAGCTCTCCAGTGTAACGAGTATATCTTTCACCTTCAAATGCAGAGGAGCATGCAGAGTAATAATAATAGCTAACATGCACTGAGTGCTTACTGTGTGGCTGGCACAATTCTGAGCACTTTAACATATTAATGCATTTAATTCTCACAAAACCACGAGAGGTGGCCATTACTATTGACCCAGTTGGAAGATGAGGAAACCAAGCACAAGGAGGTACAGTGGTTTGCACAAGGTCCCAGAGCTGGTGACGGGTGGAGCCTAATGTGAGTGCAAGCACTCCACTCTCGGTCACTGCACTCCATCCCTCGCAGTTAGGAATTAGGGGTTTGAGGGTGGAAGAAAGGCAAGGAGGGGGAACGGAGGAGAGCCATTTACTTGGCAAATAACAGGATAAGGAGACCTTAGAGTTGGAGTGAGCCTGAAAGAAGAAAGAAAACTTTTCTATCTAGATTCCAACATCTATTTCTGTTTCCTTTATTCCTCCCCTCCTTAAACTTTAGCTACCTAGGGATTATCCAATCAATTAGAACACGCTTTAATTAATGGCATTGCTCCAGCTCATCTGTGTTCATTCAAGCCCCAAAAGACAACCTCATAAATGAAGTGGGGGACTAGGGACTTGGGGACCTCAGTCTCCTTCCTGTCAGTCAGCCTGGATCCAGTGGAATGGAACATTCTGGGAAGTAATGTGAAGACAGGCTTTCACTGCTGCTGAAGCCCCAGAGATCCCTTCGTCCAGTGGCAGCAAACTCAAATGGCCCTTGAGGGAGACACCGAACCGAGCCAGCGGAAGAGGCAGTAGGAGGGTGCTGAGCAGCTTGCACAGGACTCGGACATAACAGACCCTGCCTGGTCACTTTGCTTTTTATAATCTGGTGTGGAACTTCTGGTTAAGCATGGCAGATTAAACCCATATCTACTTCCTCCCCGAACCCTAGTAACATGACAGTAAAAATGTTTTAAGAGGGAATCCTTAGGACAAAGAGGAGAGAGAAGATGACAGCAGACACAGGATATCTGCAAGACTTTCAGAGATGGAAGTGACAGCTGACTTAGTGTGGAGGAAGCTGAAAACTAAGCATGGAAAAAGGGACATCGTCAAGAAGCAACCCCATTTGTACCTCAGAACCAAAGAAAAGCTCTGAACTTGGAAGAACCAAGTAACCTCAGTGGCTGGGGAAGGATAGGGCTTAAAAATGGGACTAAAAGCCCCACCCTCAAGTAACCAAGCGTCTACACCTTCCTACTTTGGGAGAAGAGTAGAAGTTTTGTCATTGGTATAACAGAACCAGACTTACCAGAAAACAGGGGTGAAGGTACCTTCATGAAAACAGGACTAAGTGAAATTCTACACATTAACAGGAAGACCTTATGCAGAGGTTTTCCATGTCTTTCTTTAAACTTATTTTTTTTAATATTTGATGTTTTTGACATTATTATAAATGGTATGTTTTTAAAATTCCATGTTTTAATTGTTTGTTGCTATTGACCAGTGACCTTGTATCCTATTACCTTACCAAATTTACGTAATAATTTGAATCCTATATCTGTGAAATAATGAGTTTTATTTTTTCCTTTCCATTATTTCCCTGGCTAGAATTTCCAGTACACTGGTGAAGAGAATTGATGTTCGGGGCATCAATGTCTCCTTCCTAATCTTACTGGGAAAACTTTCAAAATTTCACCATCAATTATGTTTACTATAGATTTTTACATAAGTTTTCATTATCAGAATAAGAAAGTTTTCTTTTACTCCTAGTTAGCCAAGAGGCTTTTTTTGAAAGCATGAATAAGTGTTGAACTTTGTCAAATGTTTTACACTGATCATATGATTTTTCTCCCTTATTCTGTTAATTTGGTAAATTGCATTGGCCAATCTTTTAATGTCAAACACACCTTGATTTCCTATATAAATCCAAGTTGGTCATAATATATTATGTTTTCTTTATATTGCTGGATGTGTTTGTTAACATGTTGTTGGATTTTTGTATCATTATTCAGGGAGAGATTTATCTGGAATTTTTCTTTCTTAAAGTTGTTCTTAATAGGTCTGAGCACATTACTCAACACCTCTGAGATTCTATTTCCCTTTTTTGTAAAATGAAGATAACTTAGCATAATGTGTAGGATTGTTAAGGGGATTAAATGAGAAAATATATGTGAAATCATTTAGTGCATTTCCTGGCACACAATAGGTACTCAACAAATATTTATCGAAAGATTAGAATGGACTCCGTATCTAATTAAGGGAAACTTCAGAATAAAATGTGTATATGAAACAATCCAAAGAATAAAATTAATGGAAGTAACAAAGGCTTCATTTCTGAACTCAGTAAGTAGGATTTGGCACACACAATCTAACTGGCAGAGCTCCAGCGGATGTTCAGAACTTATGATCTAGAGCCCAGTGAAGGCAGACTCCAGGCCAGGAAGGACAGGAGAGAGGGGCTCAGACCCCCATCATACCCACTCTTTCACTCCACAGTGAAAATTTCTAATTCTGACATCTCTGTAAAAGTGGACTGGTGAGAAGCAGCCTGAACTGGCCACCAGGAGACTATCCTTTATCAGTTCTGTGACCTTGCACAAATCACCTAACCTTTCTGGGCTGCAGTTTCCTCACCTGTCAAAAAAGCAATGATAACCCCACCCTGCCTATTTCAAACATAAGAATGAAATGCATCTATATTCATCAGGGATATTGGTCTGTAGTTTTCTTTTTTTCTTGTGTCCTTTCCTGGCTTTGGTATCAAGGTGATACTGGCTTCACAGAATGAGTATGAGAGGATTCCCTCCTCAATGTTATGAGACAATTTCTGCAGTATGGGTACCAGCTCTTCTTTGTAGGTCTGGTAAGATTCGGCTGTGAATCGATCTGGTCCAGGGCTTTTTTTTTTTGTTGTTGGAAGATTTTTTTATTGCTGCTTCAACCTCTTTGTTCATTGTTGGTCTGTTCAGGAGTTCTATTTCTTTCTGCTTGAATCTTGGGAGGTTGTGTGCTACCAGAAATTTGTCCATTTCATCTACATTTTCAAGTTTATGTACAAAAAGATTTTCATAATATTCACAGATGATATTTTGTATTTCTGTGTTATCAGTGATTTGCAGATTCAATGCAATCTCCATCAAAATATCAACATTACATTTTACACATATAGGAAAAATAACTCTACACTCGTGAAACCAGAAAAGGGCCTGGATAGCCAAAGCAATCTTAAGCAAAAGGAACAAATCATGAGGCATCACATTACCAGACTTCAAACTATACTACAAGGCTATAGTAACAAAAATAGCATGGTACTGGCACAAAAATAGAGACATAGACCAATGGAACAGAACAGAAAACCCAGATATGACACCATCCACATACAGCCAACTGATCTTCAACAAAGCAGACAACAATATACACTGGGGAAAAGAATCCCTATTCAACAGATGGTGCTGGGAAAATTGTATAGCCACATGCAGAAGAATGAAACACGATCCATATGTCTTACCACTCACAAAAATTAATTCAAGATGGATAAAGGACTTAAATTCAACGCATGAAACAGTAAGAATTCTAGAAGAAAATGTTGAAAAAATTCTTCTAGAGATTGGCCTAGGCAAAGAATTTATGAAAAAGAACCCAATGGCAATCACAGCAACAACAAAAATAAATAAATGGGACTTATTAAATTAAAAAGCTTCTGCACAGCCAAGGAAATAATTAACAGAGAAAATAGACCAACCTAAAGAATGGGAGAAAATATTCACAAGCTATAAATCCAATAAAAGATGAAAACCAGAATCTACAAGGAACTCAAGAAAATCAGCAAGAAAAAATCAAACAACCCCATTAAAAAGTGAACAAAAGACATGAACAGAAGCTTCTCAAAAGAAGATAGACAAATGGCCAATAAATATATGAAGAAATACTCAATATCACTAATTATCAGGGAAATGCAAATCAAAACCACAATGCGATATCACCTTACCCCAGTCAGTATGGCTTGTATTAAAAAGTCCAAAAATAATAGATGCTGGCATGGATGCAGAAAGAAAGGAACACTTATAACTATAGACCATTATAAAAGTGTTAAAACAGTGTCATAACACTTATAACTATACCTTGTTGGTGTGACTGCAAATTAGGACAACCTCTATGGAAAACAGTGTGGAGATTCCTCAAAGAACTAAAAGTCAACCATTTGATGCAGGAATCCCACTACTGGAATATCCACTACTGGGTATCTACCCAAAGGCAAAAAAAAGTCATTTTATCAAAAAGACAAGTGCACTCAAATGTTTATTGCAGCACAATTTGCAATTGCAAAGATGTTGAAACAACCCAAGTGCCATCAATTCATGAGTGGATTAACAAAATGTGGTATATGTATACCATGGAATACTACTCAGCCATGAAGGATGACTTAATGTCTTCTGCAACAATTTGGATGGAACTAGATACCATTGTCCTAAGTGAAGTATCTGAAGAATGGAAAACCAAGCACCACATGTAGTCACTATTAAATTGTAACTAACTGATAAGCACACATATGCATAGAGAGGGGAGGAGAGGATAGGTGAAAACCTACCTAATGGGTACAATCAACTCTATCTGAGTAACAGGCACACTTTTAGCCCTGATTCGAGCATTACAAAAGTGATCCATGTAACCAAAAACATGTGTACCCCCATAATAATTTGAAATAAAAAAAGAATGAATGGAAGTCTTTTAAAAAGTTAAAACCAGCTACATGCAAATATCAGGCATTGTCACTACATTACTATTATCAAAAATATGCTAAGTGCTTCCTGTTGATTGTATCAGTTAATACTTAAATAAACCTCTGAGGTAGGAATAGATCTAAGGCACAGAAAGGCTAAGCTAATTGCCCAAGGTCTGCTAGTGAGTTGTGCAGCCAGGATTTGCATCCAGACAGTCTGTGCTGTTAACCTCTAGTTATATATACTAAGAAAAATGCTGGTTTTCCACTCAAAACATTTTCATATTTTATGTTGTGATAAGATTGATATGTATGGTATTGAGTCAACATCCTTTAACACCAGAACATCTATTACAGAGAGAAAAAAGAATGTCTCTTGTTATGACTGTCCCTTTTGCTTTTTGAGAATCATTTCTTTCCTCTTTCATTAAAAACACAAAAGCACCATCGCAGGAAATGTTTCATCACATACAGCTCCAGCTAATCCAAAGTTTCCTTGGCCAACTGCTCCAGCTGTGCAACTGGAAGACATTAAGACCTTAGGAAACTCACAGTTCTCCTGTTAATCTAATATTGAGTGGTTCTAACATTTCATTGACTCAGACGTTGCTCTCCAACCTACAGTAGCTTCCTCCTCTGGACTTTCTTTGTCAGATCTCTGTTGTCTCATTGTAGAATCTGCAAATAGCTACAAGCCCTCCCAGGCACATCATTTCCAAACACATCTGAGGTTGGTAACTCAGCTGAAGTTCTCAGCTTGGAGACAGAAATTTAACAGGAAGAGGTCCAGCACATGGCATAAGTCACCAAGGCTCTCTAAGCCTCTGATTCCTCATTGGTTAGAAGGGACTCATCATATCAACTCTACCTACTTCCCTGGGTTGGTGTGCAGATATGATAAGACAAAGCTTGGGAAAGTACTCTGAAAACAGCAGGACACTGTTCACAGTGAGAAATAACACTCGTGACCCATCCAGTGTGCAGTGCTGTGAACCCAGCACTGTCTGGGACTAGGGAGCCTTCGTCTCTCTCATGCAGAGCTCTCAAAATGTGGCTTTTCTCATTTTTTGTTGCATTTGCCATCATTTAGGACTTCCTTCCCTCTTGGCTTTCCCTCACCTAAAATCCTTTTTAACATTTTGGTTCAAAAACAGAAAAGCTATTCTCCCCTCATCAGACATGTTCACTGCCGGAGCCAAAGCACCAGGCATTTGAACTTGTCTTCCCACACTTCATTCCCCTTTATGGATGCTCCCCTGTGTTTCCATCTAACCCTTCCCCTCTTGGCAATAGGTAGATTCGTCTATGATCCGGGCTGGGAGAAACAGGGCATCTGTTTTCCACACTAGATCTTCCCAGCCCTCACCTCCTCCTGGGGCTTCAGATCTCTCCCTCCAGCCTCTCAGTCACTCTGAGGACACTGACTGGATGGCTGACCTTGTGCTAGAACAAGGACACAAAGTCAAAGAAGAAACAAACTCCTCAAGGAACTTAGGGTCTAGGGGGAGGAACAGATTACAAACTCAACAAATAAATTCCTACAATCAGATATGACTGACAAATGCTATGATGGAGGGAACACCTGGGAGGAAAACCTAACCAGTCGGGCTGTGGCCAGGGAAGGCATTGCAGAGGAGGGGTCAGGAGGGTTGGCTCTTAAAGAATGAGTAGGAGTTAGCTAGAGGAAGGATGAGGAAAAGAGTGTCCCAGGCCTTGGGTACAGCATGTGCATAAAAGTATGAGTGAGCATGGGGGTCTGGGGAAAAAAAAAAATACAACTAATATCAGAGTATAGGCTGCATTGGGGGATGGTTGGAAAATAAGATATAGAGATTAAGGCAGAAATAAATCAAACCATGGAGGGTGCTATTTGCTAAGCTAAGAAGCCACAGGGAACCCTCAAAGTGGGGGAGTGGAAGGATCAGATTTGTGCTTTAGAAGTTCGCACTGGTGGTTGTGAGAAGGGCAGACTGAAGAAAGTCTGATGAAGACATGTACACCGGTTAGGAGAGGCAAGACATGAAGACCTCAATTAAGGTGGCAACCTTGAGAATGAAGAGAAGGGCAGACTCAGAAATACAGAAAAGAATCTCTAGGACTTCCTGACTAACCGCACATGGTTGGGGGTGGTGGGGGAGTAAACGAGGGGAAGGGGCCTCGGTGGGGTGATGCCGGCTTTATGGCTTTGACATCAGGGTGAACAGAGGCGCCATCCCATGAGGACTCTGAAGCGAAAGATGCGATTGTTTTTGCACATGTGGAAAGCGACAATTAGGCCAAGCGAAAGAAGTCAAGCACAAAGACTGTACACCATGGGATTCCATTTTCAGGAAGTTCTAAAAAAGGCAAAACAACATAGTGACAGAAAACAGATCAGTGGTTGCCAGGGGCTGAGTGTTGGGGAGGGGGACCAACTGCAAAGGGGCAGAATGAAAATTAAGGTGAGAGAATACTGAGAGCCAAGGCTAAGGTGTGAGAAGGAACGTGTATAGAGGGAGAGAGTGCATTTTTCTAAGGTCAACATCTTGATTGGGGTGGCAGTTCCATGACCATATGCAATCACCAGAATTCATGAAGATATACACCTAAAATGAACGTATTTTATTGTATGTAAATACCACGACAAAGCTACTTTGTAAAGTGATGACTTTCACGACACCCAAGTAGGGATGTCAACACACAGAGGTCTGGATGTAAGGTGTGGATTTGTAACCAACAGTGAGTAGATTGTATAGGGTAGAAGGACAGAAGCCAAGGACAGCAGCCCAGGAAAGAATGACACTAAAGGAGAAAAGTCATGGGGGAACCAGAGAACCAGCAAGCACACCAGGAGAAAATAGTGAACAAAAGTTCAGTGAGGGTTTTCTTTTATTTCAGCATATCACAGGGGTACAAATGTTTAGGTTACATACATTGCCTTTGTCCCACCTGAGTCAGAGCTTCAAGTATGTCCATCTCCAGACAGTGCACACTGTACCCATTAGGTGTGTATATACCCATCCCCTCTTCCCCCCTCCTGCCTGCCTGACATCCAATGAATGTTATTACTATATGTGCACATAAGTGTTGATCAGTTAATACCAATTTGATGGTGAGTACATGTGGTGCTTGTTTTTCCATTCTTGGGATACTTCACTTAGTAGAATGCGTTCCAGCTCTATCCAGGATAATACAAGAGGTGCTAGATCACCATTGTTTTTTGTGGCTGAGTAGAACTCCATGGTATCCATGTACCATTTTATTAATCCACTCACGCATTGATGGGCACTTGGGTTGTATCCACATCTTTGCAATTGTGAATTGTGCCGCTATAAACATTTGAGTGCAAATGTCTTTTTTATAGAATGTTTTTTTTTCCTTTGGGTAGATGCCCAGTAATGGGATTGCTGTGTCAAATGGTAGTTCTATCCGTAGCTCTTTGAGGTATCTCTGTATTACCTTCCACAGAGGTTGTACTAGTTTGCAGTCCCACCAGCAGTTTATAAGTGTTTCTGTCTCTCTGCAACCACACTAACATTTATTGTTTGGGGCCTTTTGATAAAGGCCATTCTCACTGGAGCTAAGTGATATCTCATTGTGGTTTTGATTGGCATTTCCCTGATGATTAGAGAGGTTGAGCATTTTTTCATATGTTTGTTGGCCATTAGTCTGTCCTCTTTTGAAAAGTTTCTGTTCATGTCCTTTGCCCACTTTTTAATGGGATTGTGGGATTTTTTTCTTGCTGATTTTTCTGAGTTCTATATACATTCTAGTTATCAGCCCTTTATCAGATGTGTAACATACGAATATTTTCTCCCATTCTGTAGGTTGTCAGTTTGCTCTCATGATAGTTTCCTTGGCTGTGCAAAAGATTTTTAACTTGATCAGGTCCCATTTATTTATTTTTGTTGTTTCTCTGATTGCCTTTGGGGTCTTCTTCATAAATTCTTTCCTTAGGCCAATGTCTCTGAGAGTTTTTACAACATTTTCTTCTAGAATTCTTATAGTTTTATGCCTTAGGTTTAAGTCTGTTATCCACTGTAAGTTGATTTTTGTGAGAGGTGAAAGGTGTGGATCCTGTTTCAGCCTTCTACATATGGCTATCCAATTTTCCCAGCACCATTTACTGAATAAGGATTCTCTTCCCCAGTGTATGCTTTTGTCTGCTTTGTTAAAGATTAGATGGCTATATGAGGCTGGTTTTATACCTGGGTTCTCAGTTTTGTTCCATTGGTCTATGTCTCTGTTCTTGTGCCAGTACCATGCTGTTTTAGTTACTACAGCCTTGCAGTATAGCTTGAAGTCTGGTAAACTGATGCCTCCCAATTTGTTCTTTTCGCTTAAGATTGCTTTTGCTATATGGGGCCTTCTCTGGTTCCATACAAAGCATAGAATTATTTTTTCTAGATCTGTGAAAAATGACGTTGGTATTTTAATAGGGATTGCATTAAATCTGAGGATCACTTTGGGTAGTATACACATTTTAACAATGTTGAGTCTGCTGACCCATGAGTATAGTATGGTTTTCCATCTGTTTATGTCCTCTGCTAGGTCCTTCTGCAGTATTTCATAGTTCTCCCTGTAGAGGCTTTTCACCTCCTTAGTTAAATATATTCCTTTTGTTGCTATTGTGAAGGGTATTGAGTTTTTGATTTGGTTCTCAGTCTGACTATTGTTGGCATATAGGAATGATACTGATTTCTGTACATTGATTTTGTAACCTGAGACTTTGTTGAATTCATTTATCCATTCCAGTAGTCTCATGGCAGAATCTTTGGAATTGTCTAGATGTAAGATCATATCGTCAGCAAAGAGCAATAGTTTGACCTCTTCTGCCCCCATTTGGATGCCCTTGATTTCCTTCTCTTGTCCGATTACTCTGGCTAGGACTTCCAGCACTATGTTGAATAGAAGTGGTGATAGAGGGCAACCTTTCCTGGTTCCAGTTCTAAGTGGGAATGCTTTCAATTTTTCCCCATTCAGTATGATGTTGGCTGTGGGTTTGTAATATATGGCTTTTGTCATTTTTAGATAAGTCCCATCTATGCTTATTTGTTAAGTGTTTATCATAAAAGGGTGCTGAATTTTGTCAAATGCTTTTTCTGCATCTATTGAGAGGATCATATGGTCTTTGTTTTTGCTTCTATTTATGTGGTGAATTACATTTATAGATTTCCTGTGTTGAACCATCCCTGCATCTCTGGGATAAAACCCACTTGGTCGTGATGGATTATTTTTTTGATAAGCACCTGAATTTGGCTTGCTAGAATTTTGTTGAGAACTTTTGCATCTATATTCATAAGGGATATTGGCCTGTAGTTTTCTTTTTTTGTTGTGTCCTTTCCTGGTTTTGGTATCAGGGTGATGTTGGCTTCATAAAACATTGAGGAGGATTCCTTCCTTCTCAATGTTGTGGAATAATTTCTGCAGGATAGGCACCAGTTCTTCTTTTTAGGTCTTGTAAAATTCAGATGTGAAAGCATTTTGTCCAGGACTTTTCTTTATAGGAAGGCTTTTTATTGCTGCTTCAATTTTAGAACTTGATATTGGTCTGTTCAGGAATTCTATTTCTTCCTGATTGAGCCTAGAGGGGCTGTGCATTTCTAAGAATTTATCCATTTCCTCCACATTTTCAATTTTATGTGTATAGAGGTTTTTATAGTATTCATAGATGATATTTTGTATTGCTGTAGTATCAGTTATAATTTTCCCTTTTTCATTTCTGATTCAGCTTATTAGAGTCCTTTCTTTTCTGCTTCTCATTAATCTAGCAAGAGGCATGTCAATTTGTTTATTTTTTCAAACAACCAGCTTTTTGTTTTATTAATCTTCTATATAGTTTTTTTGTTATTGATTTCCTTTAGTTCTGCTCTGATCTTTGTTATTTCTTTTCTTCTGCTGGGTGTGGGGTTGGTTTGCTCATCCTTTTCCAGTTCTTTGAGATGATTCATTAGACTGTTGATTTGTGATCTTTCTGTCTTTTGGATGTAGGCATTTATAGATATAAATTTTCCTCTCAGGGCTGCTTTAGCTGTGTCCCACAGATTTTGATAACTTGTGTCTCCTTTATCATTTAGTTCAAAGAATCTTTTGATTTCCACCTTAATTTCCTCCTTAACCCAATAATCATTCAGCAGAAGGTTGTTTAGTTTCCATGACTCTGTGCAGAAATAAGAGTTTCTGTTGGAGTTGATTTCTAATTTTATTCCACTGTGGTCTGAGAAGATGCATGGTATAATTTCTATTTTTTTAAATTTGTTGAGACATGCTTGTGGCCCCCATCTAGAGAATGTCCTATAAGCTGATGAGAAAAACATATAATCAGTAGTTTTTGGGTACAATGTTCTGTAAATGTCAGTCAGGCTCACTTGTTCTAGAGTTCTGTTTAAGTCCATTGTTTCTTTGTTTATTTTCTGTTTGGAGGCTCTGTCCAGTTCTGTCAGTGGGGTGTTGAAGTTCCCAGTTATTATGCTGCTGCTGTTTATCATTTTGTTTATATCAAGTAGGATTTGCTTTATGACTCTGGGTGCACTTGAGTTAGATGCATAAATATTAAGAATTGTTACGTCTTCTCGTTGAATTGTACCCTTCACCATTATACAGTGACCATCTTTGTCTTTCATTACTTTTGTTGATTTGAAGTGTAAGCTATCTGAAATCAGAACTGCTATGTCAGCTTTCTTTTGACTTCCATTTGCATGGAATATTGTTTTCCATTCCTTCACCTTGAGTCTGAATGCATCCTGTGGGTTAGATGTGTATTCTGAAAACAGTAGACACATGGCTTGTGTATATTTATCCATTCAGCCAACCTATGTCTCTTTAGTGGGTAGTTCAAGCCATTCACATTTACTGAAAGAACTGATAAGTGGGGCAGATTTCTGTTCATCCTGTTGAGTTGAACTTTGTTTTCTCTCTTGAGCCACTGGTAGCCAAAGGTCAAAGGTATCTGGCCTTTGAACTTTAGCTTTTGGATGATTTTAAAAGAGTACAACCCCTATGGAAAACAGTATGGGAACTCCTCAAAAAACTGAAAGACCTATCATTCTATCCAGCAATTCCATTCCTGGGTATCTACCCAAAGCAAAATAAGTCCTTCTATCAAAAAGACATCTGCACTAGAATATTTATGGCAGCACAATTCACAATTGCAAAGATGTGGAATCAACCCAAATGCCCATAAATTCATGGATTAACAAAATGTGGTATATGTATACCATGGAGTACTACTCAACCATAAAAAGGATGAATTAATGCCTTTTGCAACAATTTGGATGGAACTGGAGACTATTATCCTAAATGAAATATCTCAAGATTGGAAAAACAAACACCACATGTACTGATTGTTAAACTGGAGCTAACTGATGAGCACACATATGCACAAAGGAAGTAAAGCTCCGTGGAAATCATGCACTGGCAGGGGGAGAGGATGGGTGAAAACCAACCTAATGGGTACAATGAACACTATTTGAGTGATGGGCACACTTAAAGCCATGAGTCAAGCATTACAAAAGTGACCCATGTAACCAAAAACATGTGTACCCCCTTAACATTTTGAAATTTAAAAAAAAGAGAAAAGAAATCAACAAAGTAAATGCCCCTAGAGAGCTCCAGGAAGATAAAAGCTATGGACTTTGTGGATCTGGAGGACTTGGTGAGTAAAGTCAGAAACTTCCCTCTCCCTTGTCCTGCTATATGAATAACTAGGTCACCCCAAGGCAGTGGTTTTAAGACATTTTTTTTTTAGTAGCAAAAAACATGGGGAGGGAGGAGATGGGGGACTTGCCATGACCAATCCTAAATGTGCTGACTTCCAGAAAATTTCTGACTTTTGGTCAGGAAGTTCAATTTATGAACATTTTGGCCATAGTTAACACCTTTCTGGTCATATGTTAGGTGAAAATTAAAATAAATTAGAATTGCACAAGCACCCTCTACCTGAAAGCAAATGCTTGGATGGATACTGGGTGGTGACTTCAAGTGTTGCTGCCAGGAATTCTAAAATCGTAGGGGACACATACTGGAAATTGAGACCAGCCACTCTCATTGCTGAGAAGCAAGGCTGACATAAGGAAATTTAGCTGGCTGGAGAAAATACATTATTTTGAGGCCAAGAGTGACACCCAGTGTTCACAGAGAGCACTGTAGGCTCTCAGCACCCGCTGTTTGTTCAGGGAAAAACAAGCACCACATGTACTCACCATCAAATTGGTAGTAACTGAACAACACATAAGTGTACATATAAGAATAACATCTATTGGATGTCAGGTAGGGAGGGAGGGGGAAGGGGGAGGGGTGAGGGGGAGGAGGGGACGGATATATGCATACACAAAGGGTGCAATGCGCACCCTCCGAGAGATGGACACGCTTGGGACTGGGACTTGGGGGGAAGCAGCGGCAAGGGCAACATACGTAACCTAAACATCTGTACCCCTATAAACAACAAACAAAAAAAAAAAAAAGAGGGGCTGACTCTCTGGTACTACCCAACCAGATTTTCCCTGGGCCTTCCCAGGTCAGGAGGGCATGCCAGGCAGAGAAGGAGAGGTAGGTGACCATGGGCAGATTAGCTAAGCCCTGTGAAACAGTGCCCAGCTCTCTCTTTCCTGTGATGAGGCCTGTAAAGAGAGAGCTTGACTGTCTCTAAAGCACGTCTGCACTCAGCACCTCACTTGATCCTCACTGTGAGGCTGGCACAGCGAGTTGTCACAGCCCCATTTTATGGAAAGAAGACTAAGATGCAGAGAGGTTAAAGTAGTTATTGAAAAACTCAGGTCTCCTCGTCCTGAGCCAAGTGATCATCCCATAATACCACATCTCCAGGACTTAGCTAGGATGCTTTGGATATGGGAGTGAGCATCTAGAGTCCCATGTTGGGAGCCCCAAAGTAAGACTCAGCCTCCAAGAGATGCCAAAGTCATTCAGTAGGCAAATATTTCTTGAGTGCCCACAATGTGCCAGGCATTACATGTAGAAAAGCAACAGACAGTCCCTGTCCCTTAAAGAAGTTTTTACTCTCTCTAGGGAGGAAGATGAGCATGATGCGATGGGAGGGGGCTAAGACAGGCAGGCCCAGGTGCAGCAGGAGCACAGCTTCCCAGAGGAGGGCTGGGGACTGACGGGGACACAGCTCCACACACGGCACGAGGCCTTGGCCACAGCCCACCTCTGACAAGAGGGCGGTGTCAAAACACTGCTACACAACTCTCCCTCCCAGAAAGAATGGAAAACAGAGAAGAAAACTCACCTTCATGGAAACTAGGAAACAACCAGCACCCTAAAGCCCAGGTGCTGGTGCGTAACTGCTATTTGGGCCAAGACGGGGTGGGGCAGAGAATGGCTAAGTGCCTCTCCAGACCTCAGGTGGCGCGTGGTTCTGCAGAAGTTGGTGCACGTGCCAACTGGCCACCGTGAACATGGCAGTGATGAAGGAGCATCTCAGAACTCTCCCAGGCCCACTAAGAGGCAGGGGAAGCAGGAATCAGGCCGAACAAGAAATCATTACAAAAAACTAGGCATCGGTGATGCCAGCTAGCAAATAGTTCTGCCACTTCTGATCAAAAACGGGAAAAGAAGGAAATGCTAAAACACTAAATGTCACAAGAAAAAAAAAAAACCCTGCAACAATACAGGATTTTACGCTGAGTAAGCAGACTCACTGCGCACTCTGAAAATAGGAATACGGAAAGTAGAAAGCATGACGCAGAGATAGACCCTCTGCAGAATATAGAACAGAGCTTGCAAGAAAGTATTTTGAAGACTTGTACTTCTGGCAAAAAGGCGACCAGATATTGCCAGGGTGGGTGGTGAGGGAAAGGAACTCACGCTATAAATATCTGAAAGTACAAGATAGATATAACAAACGTGCTTTTAAACGCATAGCTAAGCTCCTAAGAAAGTAAGGGAAAGCCACGGGCCTGCAAGTGAAGAGGGAACGGGGAGGAGAACCATGAGAGAGCCCTGGGCTACCCTGTGTTAATAGTCCGGGCTTTTTGCCCAGAGCCTGGAAGTCCTACTGGAACAGTCCCATGGAAGACTGAAGGTGCTGAGAGACCCCGGTGGGAGGAATTGTGAATGTGAGGCTTACCAGGGAACCTGCCTGTCCCAGGCCATAGCTTGGGGTTAATTAAAAAAAGGACCCTCAGAAAATGTATAAGCACAAGCCTTCCCTCGCATAGGAACTGTTTGAAAATACACGGTTTCCTTACAGGGAACCCCAAAGGAAAATTTAATCTCAAGTGCCTCTCAGTCAAAATCACCCTGCGTACCTGGCAGATGCATGTGCAAAGTTGCTCAGACTCCCTCAGAATTCCCACAGTCAGCAAGACATAATCAAATCAAAACTACTAAAAACATAAGAAAACACACACCAGAAAAAGATGAACAAAAAAGCAAAGCCTTACATGCCAAATGACTCAGATATTAAAGTTATCACATAGAAAATGTAAAATATGTTCCAACCCTATCCAGGAGTATACAAGAGGTGCTATATCACCATTGTTTCTTAAAGCTGAATAGTACTCCATGGTATACATATACCACATTTTACTAATCCACTCATGTATTGATGGACACTTGGGTTGTTTCCACACCTCTGCAATTGTGAATTGCGCTGCTATAAACATTCGGGTGCAGGTGTCTTTTTCATAGAG
>RJWJ010015121.1:0-36690 GCA_004363605.1 Indri indri | reverse complement strand
AAATGCCTCTAAATAGAGATTTTAAAATTGTTTTGTAATAATTTTACGCATTTATGGGGTACATGTGATATTTTGATATGTGCATACAGTATATAATGATAAAATCAGGGTAATTGGAATATCCATCACCTCATTTATCATTTCTTGTGTTGGGAACATTCCAAATCTTCCAGCTATTTTGAAATATGCAATAAGTTATTTTTAACTATCGTTACCCTACTGTTCTCTTGAACACTAGGACTTATTCATTCTACTTACCTGTATTTCTGTGCCCATTAATCAACCTCTTCATCCCTTTCCTCCCCTTTCCAGCCTCTGGTAACTATCATTCTACTGGCTGTCTCCATGAGATTAACTTTTGTAGCTCCCACGTGTGATGAGAACATGAGATATTTGCCTTTCTGTGCCTGGCTTATTTCGTTTAATATAATGACCTCCTGTTCCATTTATGTTGCTGCAAATTACAGGATTTCATTCTTTTTATGGCTAAATAGTATTCCATTGTGTGTCTGTACCACATTTTCTTTATTCATTCATTCATTGATGAACACAGGATGATTTCATATCTTGTCTTTTGTAATAGTGCTTCAATAAACATGGGACATCTCTTCAATATACTGAATTCCTTTCTTTTGGATATATACCCAGCAGGGGGATTGGTAAATCATATGGTAGGTCTCCTTTTAGTTTTTTTTGAGAAAATTTCATACCGTTTTCTATAGTGGTTGTACTAATTTATATTCCCACTAACAGTGTACTAATGTTCTGCTCCCTCTGCATCCTTGTCAGCATCTGTTATTCTTGTTTTTGATAAAAACCATTTTAATTAGGATGAGATTATATATTTGTGATTTTTATTTGCATTTCCCTTATAATTAGTGATGTTGAGCATTTTTAAATATATTTTTAGACCATTTGTATGACTTTTTTTGAGAAATATTTATTCAGATCATTTGCCCATTTCTAAACTGAATTATTTGGTTTTTGCTATTGGGTGGTTTGAATTCCCTGTGTATTTGGCTATTAATCCCTTCTTGGATGGGTAGTTTGCAAATATTTTCTCCCATTTTGTATGTTGTCTCTTCCCTCTGTTGATTATTTCCTTTGCTGTGCAGAAGCTTTTTAGCTTGATGTAATGCCATTTGTTTATTTTTGCTTTTGTTGTTTGTGCTTTTGATGTCTTACTGAAAAGGTCTTTGCCCCGACCAATGTCCTGAAGCATTTCCCCAATGTTTTCTTTTAGTAGTTTCATAGTTTCAGGTCTTAGATATATGTCTTTAATCCATTTTGATTTAATTTTTGTATGTGGCAGGAAATAAGGATATAGTTTCATTCTTCTGCATAAGCATATCCAGTTTTCCCAGCACCATTTACTGAAGAGACTCTTTTCCCCACTGTATGTTCTTGGCTCCTTTATCAAAGATAAGTTCACTATAGTGTGTGGATATATTTCTGAGTCCTCTATTCTGTTCTCTTGGTCTATGCGTCTATTTTTTATGCCAGTACCATGCTGTTTTGGTTACTATAGCTCTGCAGTATAATTTGAAGTCAGGTAATGCGATGCCTCCAGCTTTGTTCTTTTTGCTCAAGATGGCTTTGGCTATTCTGGGTCTTTTGTGGTTCCATATAAATGTTAGGATTATTTTTTCTATTTCTGTGAAGAATGTCATTGGTATTTTGATGGGGATTGAATTGCATACGTAGATTGCTTTGGGTAGTATGGACATTTTAACAATCCAATCCATGAGAATGGAATATCTTTCCTTTTTTTGTGTGTTCTCTTCAGTTCTTTCATCAATGTTTTACAGTTTTCATTATAGAGATCTTTCACTTCTTTGGTTAAGTTTACTCCTAGGCATTTTCTTTTATTTGTAGCTATCATAAATGGGGTTACTTTTTTAGTTTCTTTTTCAGATTGTTTACTGTTGATATAGAAATGCTACTGATTTTATATGTTGATTTTGTATCCTGCAACTTTACTGAATTTATCAATAGTTCTAATAGTTTTTTGTGTGGAGTCTTTAGGTTTCTCTAGATATAAGATCATATTATTTGCAAACAAGAATAATTTGACTTCTCCCTTTCCAATTTGGATGCCCTTTATTTCCTTCTCTTGTCTGATTGCTCTAGCTAGAACTTCTAGTACTATGTCATCAATAAATAACAGTGGTGAAAGTGGGCATCCTTGTCCCTTGTTCCACATCTTAGAGGAAAGGCTTTCCATTTTTTCCCATTCAGTATGATACTTGCTGTGGGTCTGTCATTTATGGTTTTTATTGTGTTGAGTAAGTTTTTTCTATGCCCAGTTTTTTGAGAGTTTTTATGAAGAAGGAATGCTGAATTTCATCAGTTTTTTTTTCAGTATCAATTGAAATTATCATATGGTTCTTATCCTTTGTTCTGTTGACATGATACGTCACATTGGTTGATTGCATATGTTGAACTATTCTTGGGGTGATTCTTGGGATGAATCCCATTTGATCATTGTGAATGATCTTTTTAATATGCTGTTGAATTTAGTTTGCTAGGATTTTGTTGCAGATTTTTGCCTCTACACTCATCAGGGATGTTTGTCTGTAGCTCTTTTTTTGTTGTGTCCTTGTCTGGTTTTCATATCAGGGTAATGCTGACCTCACGGAATGAGCTTGTAAGTATTCCCTCCCTTTTAATTTTTTGGAATAGTTTGAGTAAAATCAGTATTAATTCTTCTTTACATGTTTGGTAGAATTCAGCAGAGAAGCTGTCAGCAGAGAAGCTGTCTTTCACTGATGAAAGGCATTTTATTACTGCTTCTATCTTGTTACTCATTATTGGTCTGCTCAGAGTTTCTGTTTCTTCATGGTTTAATCTTGGTAGGTTATATGTGTCCAGAGACTTACCCATTTCTTCTAGGTTTTCCAACTTAATGGCATAGAGTTATTCATGACAGGTTTTAATGATCTTTTGTATTTTTGTGGCATCAGTTGTAATGTCTCCTTTTTCATCTCTGATTTTATTTATTTAGGTCTTCTTTTTCTCTTAGTCTACCTAAAGATTTGTTGATTTTGTTTGTCTCATCAAAAGTCTAAACTTCTTAATTTTGGTGACCTTTTGTATTGTTTTTGTAGTCTCAGTTTTGTTTATTTTATTTTATTTATTTCTGCTCTGATATTTATTATTTCTTTCCTTCTACTAATTTAGAGTTTGTTCTTGCATTTCTAGTTCCTTGAGATACATTGTTAGGTTGTTTATTTGAAGTCATGCTACTTTTCTGATGTAGGCATTTATTGCCATAAACTTCTCTCTTAGAACTGCTTTTGCTATATCCCACAAATTTTGGTATCCACCTTTTTCTGTTTTCGTTAGTCTCAAGGAATTTTTAAATTTTCATTTTAATTTCATAATTGAAATTGTTATGTCCCAGTTGTTATTTAGGAACACGTTGTTTGATTTCCATAAATTTATACAGTTTCCAATATTCTCTTTGTTATCGATATCTAGTTTTTTTTCCCACTGTGATCAGAAAAGATACTTGATATGATTTTGATTTTTAAAAATTTGTTAAAACTTGTTTTGTGACCTAACATGTGGTCAATCCTGAAGAATATTCCATGTGCTGCTGAGAAAATTGTGTGTGCTGCAGCTGTTGGATGAAATGTTCTGTAAATGTCTGTTGGATCCATTTGGTCTAGAGGACAGTTTGATGTTTCTTTGTTGATTTTCTGTCTGGATAATCTGTCCATTGATGAAAGTGGGGTGTTGAAGTCTCCTGCTATTAATGTAGTGTAGTCAATCTCCCCCTTTAGGTCTACTAATATTTGTTTTATATTATTTGGTTGCTCTGGTGTTGAGTACATAACCATCTACAATTGTTATAGTCTCTTGCTGCATTGACCCCTTTATAATGTTCTTTTTTCTCTCTCTATCTCTCTTTCTCTCTCTCTCTCTTTTTTTTTTTTTTTACTGTTCTTGACTTAGTCTATTTTATCTTTTTTTTGTTTCCTTTTGCATGAAATGTCTTTTTCCATTCCTTCGCTTTCAGTCTATTTGACAGCATATAGTTAGGTCTTGATTGTTTTTTATTCATTCAGCTTCTGTATATCTTTTAATTGGAGAATTTAATCCATTTACATTCGAGGTTTTTATTGCTAGGTAAATGTTTACTACTGCCATTTTGTTTCTTGCTTTCCGATTGTTTTGTAGATCCTTTCTTCCTTTTTTCCTATATTACTGTCTTCCTTTGTGATTAACTGATTTTCTCTAGTAGTATGTTTAGTTTCTGTACTATTTATTTTTAGTGTATCTAGTATAGATTTCTTATTTTGTAGTTACCATGAAGCTTGCAAAAAACATCTTACTGTTTCAACAGGTCATTTTAAACTGATAACAATTTAACTCTGATAACAAAAAAGTATGAAAAACAAACTCTACACTTTAACATCATCCCCTATTCAATTTGACTCTTTGATGTTTCAGTTTACAGATATTTATATTGCCTATATCTTAACCAATTGTTGTAGTTATTATTGTTATTAATAGTTTTATCTTTTAGTCTTTATACTTAAATGTAAGTGGTTTGCTTACTACAATTACTGTATTAGACAATTCTGAATTTGTCTATTTTTTACTTTTACCAGTGAGTTTTATACCTTTAGATGTTTTCTTGTTACACATTAGCATCCATTTCTTTCAGATTGAAGAATTCCCTTTAACATTTCTTGTAAGATAGGTCAAATGTTGATGAATTCCCTCAGCTTTTATTTGTCTGGGAAAGTCTTTATCTCTCCTTTGTGTTTGAAGGATAGTTTTCCTGGTTACAGTATTCCGTACCCAGAATAATGGTTGGCAGTTTGTTTCCTTTAGCACTTTGAAGATAGCATCCCACACATCCTAGCCTGCATGGTTTCTGCTAAGAAAGCTGCTGAAAGCTGTATAGGGGCTCTGTTAAATGTAATATGTTTCTTCTCTCTAGGTGCTTTGAGTATTCTTTCTTTGTCATTTTTTTAAAATTTCATTTCAGAATATTATGGGGGTACAAACACTTTGGTTGCAAATATTGCCTTTGCATTGCCTGAGTCAGAGCTACAAGTGTGCCCAACTCCCAGATGGTGCACACTGCACATTCATTAGGTGTGAATTTACCCATCCCCTCCTCCCTCCTGCCACATGCTTGACACCAGATGAATGTACTTCTATATGTGCACGCACCAGTGTTGATTAGTTAGTGCCAATTTAATGGTGAGTACTTGCAGTGCTTGTTTTTCCATTCTTGTGATACTTCACTTCAAAGAATGGGCTCTAGGTCCATCCAGGGTACTACAAGAGGTGCTAGTTCACCATTTTTTTGTGTGGCTGAATAGTACTCTGTGGTATACATACACCACATTTTATTAATCCACTCATGTATTGATGGTCACTTGGGTTGTTTCCACATCTTTGCAATTGTGAATTGTGCAGCCATAAACATTCAAGTGCAGATGTCTTTATTCCAGAATATCTTTTTTTCCTTTGTCTTTGATTTTTGCTCTTTTATTTATGATGTGCCTTGGGGAATTCCTCTTTGGGTTGAATTTGATTGGTTACCTCTGAGCTTCCTGTACCTGGATGCTGTCATCTTTCTTCAGACTTGGGAAATTTTCAACGAATTTTCAAAATTTTTAATTTTCCTTAAATATGTTTTCCAGGTTTTTTCCTCTCTCATCTCCTTCAGGAATTCCAATTTTGTGGAGGTTAGTTTGCTTGGTGGTGTTCCATATTCTTGAAGGCCATCTTTACTCTTTTTTATTCTTTTTTTCTTTTTGATCCTTTGGTTGGGTAATTTCATATGTTTTGTCTTCATGCTTGCAAATTCTTTCCTCTGTTTGATCAAGTCTGCTGTTTAAGCTTTCTAATGCATTTTTTGTCAGTTATTGTTTTCTTTTTTTTTTTTGTTTTGTTTTTATTTCAGCATATTATGGGGGTACAGATGTTTAGGTTACATATGTTGCCCTTGCCTCCCCTCCCCCGCCAAGTCTGAGCTCCAAGCTTGTCCATCCCCCAGATGGTGCAATTCACACTCTTTGTACAGGCATATACTCATCCCGTCCTCCCCCTCCCCCCTGCCCGACATCCAATAAATGTTATTCTTATATGTGCACTTAAGTGTTGATCAGTGAATACCAATTTGATGGTGAGTACATGTGGTGCTTGTTTTTGCATTCTTGGGATACTTCACTTAGTAGAATGTGTTCCAGCTCTATCCAGGAGAATACAAGAGGTTTTCTTTATCTCTATGGTTTCTATTTGGTTTTTAAAAATTTCCTGTTTCTTTGTCACATTTCAGATTTTGTTCCTGTATTATGTCCCAAATTTTATTTAGTTTCTACCTATGTTTTCTTTTGATTCTCTAAACTTCTTTATGAAGATTATTTTGAATTCACTCCCAGACATTTTATAGATCTTCAGTTCTTCTGGCTTTATTGCTAGAGGTTCATTGGTTTCTTTTGGTGGTTTCATATTTCCTAGAGTTTTCACAATCCTTGCTTCTTTACATTGAAGCCTACATGTTTAAGAAGATAGCCACATCTTCCAGTTTTTGCAGGTGTTCTTTGGTGGTGGTCGACATTCACTTCTTAGTATCAGTACATAAACACTGGCCTAGTGTTGCTTCCTGTTCTGGGGAGAACTTATAGTGAGCATCAAAACTAAAACACTACACTGGAACTAACTCATTACTATGTCTTTGTGTCTTGATCTGGGGCAGACTTATGAACATCAAAACTTAAATGCTGCTCCAGAACTAAATCACTGTCCTGCTGTTGTTTTCAAGTCTAGAGAAGACTTAGAGTGAACACTGGATCTTGAATTCTTCCTTGGAACTATGTTATTGACCTGCTGTTGTTCCCCAGTCTGGGAAAAACTTAAGTAGCCACTGAACTTAATCCCAACCTTTTAGTTGTTTCTGGGCCAGAGGAAAGCTCCACGCAAGCACCTGGGTTTTGTGGAAAACATGGCTAGAGATTGAGGTCTTCCCTTGAATTGTGTCCCCTGGGGCGCTATGGCGCCAGCTGGTCTTTTTAATGTGGCATCACCTCTTATGAGAGCACTGAGCAAGGGCTAGGATCTGTGCGCCAGTTACTGTGATAAACTCCCCACTCTTTGTCCTCAATTCACCCAAGGTGGTTCAGTCCTACTGGCACTCCCAAATGTTTATTGTGAGGCGGGACCAGAATGTGCTTCCCTCATAGATTCCCAGTCTGGTGGGGAGATCAAACATCCTGATCTGACAGGAGTTGGAGCTTTTGCAGTGATGGGAGCGCTGGGGAGCAACTGTAAATACAGATGAAACTTTGCTTGCTCACCTCCTGCTCTGTAGCCCCGAGGGGTTGGAGACCACAGCTGTAGAGCATACATTCTATTAAATAGAAGTCTTTTGTCTGCTGGTCACCTGATAGAAAATTTGGGGAAAGAAGCTGTGGCAAGTGGATTGCTTTTTGTATGTGAGGCAGAAGAATGTGGACACATGCAAGTGGATAGGAATAGAGAAGAGAGAGAAGGGAGAAGCAGGGACAGATGAGACACTAGGTTCTTCCTGGCTAAAGAGCCACAGAGAAGTGCTGGGAGACAGGGTAGCAAAAACGCCAGAGCTAGTAAGAAGGTCCGATTTAGATTTTTAAGTTTGCTATGCCATGCATGGGAGAGATGAGACTTTGCCCAGATCCTGAAAGGATTTTTATGAAAACCGAGGAAGAGACTGAGTTTCGTGTTTGGAGCAGAGCAGGGTAGAGCTAAGAAGGCATGGGTAGAAGCAAGTGCACAGGTGGAGGGGCCATGTAAATATGTACCTCAGTGATTCACAATTATCTTGGGAAGGGCTTTAGATGCCCATATGTTATAGATTGGGGGCAGGGTGGGATTAAATCACTTTTACCTAGCTCTCCAAGGTGTAAAGTTTGAATGCACATAACAAAATTAAATAAATATAGCTTAAACCAACTTGAAGTTTATTGATTTATTCATTCATTCATTTTTTCATTCATTTTTAGATTTTAAAAGTCCGGGGGTAGACAGTTCAGAGCTGGTATGCCAGTCCCATGGCGTCTTCAGGGACCTAAGCTCCTAATTTCCTGTCTCAGTATCCTAAAGTTGAGTTGCATCATCGAGATCATCTAAAGGTATAAAATGACTGCTAGAGCTTGAGCCATCATATCCATGTTCCAGGCCTGCAGTAGAAGGAAGCAGAGAAAGGCTAGTGGAACTCACACCTTTCCTTATGGGGAGCTCCTCGCAAAAGTCTCCCACGTTAGGACCAAAAGTCTCCTCCTGATGTTCCAAGTCATTTTACCAGGAGTTGGGGAACAGAAAAGGTAGGGGGAGAGGGAAGAAGACCATGCAATTTCTTCACATGGTGCCTAGCACAGAGCAAGTGCTCAAAACGTTGAATCCAAATCCCCATCCAAACACCTGCCAAGTGTTTCCACTGGGAGGGTTATGGGAGGGAAGTGAGGATGGGGATCAATATCTTTTTATAGATTTGGGGAAATAACCAGCATAAATATATCCCTAAATGGCCTTATGTTAAGATAATGTGGGCTTTAAAAGAAAAAGAAAGCTACAGGAGCATGGTTAAAGGTAAAAGTAAAGTTAAAGAAAAACAGTAGTTTTCATCTAAAACACAATAGATCGTATTGCCCTATTGCCCCCAACCTGTCCGAGCTCCCCATTGCCCGCCAGATAAAGAGCTAACATCTCAGAGGGATTCACAGAGCTGCTTATCATCTGGAGCCAGCTCATCACTTTGGCCATGTTTCTAATCACTTTTCATATGTGCCCTGTGTTCTTGTCACATCAAGTTACCTGTGGTGTCCGCAGACATGCTCAGATGTTCATGCCTGAGTCCTTCTGCATGAGCTTTCACCTGCCTGGAACGTCCCTCTCCTTATCTTCCAGGAAAACTCCTTCAACTTTTCCTTTAAGCCTATCTCTTCTCAGAAGCTGTCCCTGTCCTTGCCAAGCATGAGTGTCAGCTGTGTTCTCAGTGCTCCCCAGACACTTCATCGTTAGTGGACCCATCTGTTTCCCTGCTTGGCTGCAGGTTCCTGGAGGGCAGGTTATTTAGCATCATCGCTGTAGAACATGCACCTGACTCATGGCAGATACTCAATACATGTTCATGGAGAGAAAAAAAGAAATGAGCAAAATAGAGTAAAAAGATACAACACGTTAGGTATTATAGCAGTACAGGAAGTAGATGAGGATATTTTAAAAATGTTCTCAGGAGCATTATGTAAAAGAAAAAGCATTAAAGGCAGGAAATTTGGGGCTCAGAACTAAACCCTTATGCAAATGCTGAGGAATCAGGTCAGCAAAGGATGCAATAAGGGCTGAGCATTGAATTAGGATTCGAGAAGCAGTTCCACAACTGGGTGGAGAGAAAACAAGAAGCAAGAGTGTTATGTTATCAGGCTGTAAAGTCTGGAGTCATGCAATTTCCTGCCGGCTGTCACAATTTTTGTAATAAGATAATAAAGTTCATTTCCCTAAAGACTTTGAGCCTGACCTGGTTCAGGGAAGTGGAGAAGTGCGGCAAGGGTGTTGCCTTGCTGAGCCCAGATCCCCAAGCCAGGGCTGCTCTGAGGAGCAAGAAGGTCTTGCACAGCCAGGTCCGCGTTCACCTGCCAAAGGGAGAGCCAGAGGGGCCTTGGTTTCTGCACCTGCAGCAGCAGGTCCTCCTTCAGCAGCTCAAAGATGCTTGAACTTCCCTAGGCTGGGATGAATTACTTCTTGCCATGCTATGAGACTAGTTTCAGGTGGGAGGAGAACACTGACTGACATGGCGATTACAGAGTTGGCAAAGTGAAGTGAGGCAGTGAGACTGGTACCTGGCCTGAGGGACCAAAGTGTGCGGTCAGTGTGAATTGGCCTGCAGTTTGCTATTTTACACACATTCCAAAGAGTGCTTTTAAAAATGATGCTTTATCATTTTGCATTCCTTTTTGATTTTACAGAGTTTTATTGTGTGTGTGTGTGTGTGTGTGTGCATGTGTGTGTGTCCATTGTCAAAGATAAACAAAGCAAGACACTAGTTAAAGTGGTAAGGACAGATTTTAATTAGTAATTTCAAGAGGGGAAAAGTTCAGTGTGAGCTGAACTCAACTTTGGTCTGTACTAAGGTTTGTGATTGGCACCGCACATTTTAAAGGGAGAAAGAGGTAACAGGGAGGGGGGTAATGGGTAATGGGGGCTTGGAAGAGTCAAGAAGTGAAAAATTACAAGAGGCAGGAAGGCTGATGTGGGCTGTGTGGAACCCATCTGGCTTTGCTGACTGGTGCAAGTTAGGCTCCTCCCGCCCACAGAGACTGGGAGAAAGGGGCCTGACCTTCAGGTGTTGGCTAGAACAACAGTAAATTCTTCTGGCAGCCTTGAGGTTTCTCCGATGGGCACTTATTTGAAGCAGGGCTGGGATCATACTAGGGATGTGGCCATGAGCTGTTAGAAACTATGATAGAGTTTGTTCAAATCTTTGTGGGCCAAAGTGGAGGCCTGGTGGAGAAGAGGGCTCGAAGGAGCCTGGTGACCTTTGGTCAAGGAGAGAACCTGGGTCACCGAGTATGTGTACATACTCCTGCCACTGAGTGGTAGGGTTTATTTGCTCTCCTCTTAAATCTGTGCTGGCCCGTGACTGCTTTGGCCAATCCAGTCTGGAAGAAGCACCCCTGGGCTGGAGCCAGGCCCAATCTCTCAAACAACTGGCAGCTTCTGCCTTGGTCTCTTGGTGCCCTGAGTTTCTATGTAAGAAGCTTGATTACTCTGCCGCAGAGATCGTGTGCAGACCTGAGATCATATGGAGAGGGAGAGGGCCCTGCTGACCCAGCCTTCCAGCCATCCCTGAAAAGGCACCAGGCATGGGGGTGAGACCAACTGGGACCTTCCAGACCAGACTGAAGCCATCTCAGACCCTCCAGACTAGCACAATTGCCATCTGAGTACTAACCAGTTTCCCCAGTTGACACTACTTGAAGCAGAAGAATCACCCAGTTGAGCCCTGCCAACAAGAGAGAAAATAAAATGGTCATTGCTGTAAGCCCCTAAATTAGGGGGTCATTTGTATGTAACAGTAATCAGAACAGGGTGCAAGATTGGAGATTGAGGTATGGTTGGCTGGTCTGTGTTATACAGATTATTAAGGGTTTTGGCAGATCCTCTATTTCTTTGATACTGTGATTTGGGGAGCATTATGATCCTTCATTTTGGATCAAACCAGTCCAAAAGCCCTGGACTATGTAGTAATCAGAGGCAACTGATGCATGTCCCAAAGCGATAATAACCCAGTCTCAGAAAAGAACTACATAAGACCTTCAAAGACAAAGACCTCCAGATTGAGGGCAAAGTTCACAGTTTCTGGCTTCATATCTTTCAAGTCTCCTGATAATTCTTCTGTTGCTTGTTTTGGGGTGCGAGTTGTTATTGCAACGGGGGCAGGGAGAGGGAGAGAGAGGAGGGTGGTGAAGTTATCTGTCTGGGGCTTGTTAAACATGCTGCAACTGGAGCGAGGAAGAAGGATGTAGAATCCTTTGTCAACATTTGCCTCTTGGAGCAGGGTTTGTGATAACCTATTATCTGCCCTCACACACCAGAAGGATGATAAAACCTCCCCAGAGCTGGCAAGTGAGACTGGCATCTGCCTTGATTCCATTCTCCCCAGAAGTCGAGGGAGGGGCCTTGACTCCTGAGCCAGATTAGGAGCAGGTAAGACACACACAGAACATTACAGAAACCAAGGACTGGGGAGTGTGAGGTGACTGGTCTGGGGTCAAACCCAGAATGGAAGCCCTGTTACTGATTTTGAAGCCAGAATCCTTTCTGTGGTTTCCTTCCACATTCTTTGAAATGTCCTTATTTTCAATATCTTGCTTTCAAGGCAGTATTATGATATTAGTCATTCACATTTTAATTCAATAAATGTTTTGCAGGAGAGTGTAAAAGTAAAATAAAATGATTGTTGTTGACTAGGAATCACATATCAAAATATAAACTGTATAAAATAACTTTGCTCTAATATGTCTACATAGTTATTAAATTCCACAATAAAAATCATTTATGTAATATGTTTTGCTAAAACAATGTCTCTTCTCTTTTACTTCCACATGTTTAGGCAGCAAGTCACAGGTCAAGGATGTTGACACTGGGCAAAGGTCTAGGTGAAGTCGGTCTCAGCCTCCATGTCCCTTAGATAAGTCTGGATTTGGCTGAGACTTTGAGGTTGACCCAGACACTGCCACGTGAGTTTCTCCAGATTGAGGGGGCTGTGAGTTCCCTTCAAGTGTGTCAAACCTTGTTTTCCATGGCTTCTCCCAGACAAGGAAAGTTCTCCCAGGTCCTCATCTGTATAGTTTATCTCAGAGCAGGAAGCTATGCTGGCAGTTCACAGCTAGAGTGGTCTGAAATTAGGGACTAGTCTATCTCAGGGCTTTGTGCTTTGGGGTGAGCCCTGGTGCCACAGGTCCTCTGTGCTGTCTGCTGGCTCAGTGTCTGCCAACCTCTCCAGGTCCCTGCCTAATCTGATTCCCACTCAATATCCTTATACACTAGGCCCTGCCTCCAGCTCCTGCCCCTTTCTATGGAGCTAGAATGGCCTCCACCCCACCCCATCCCAAATGGTTGTGGGAATTGTAGTGGGAGTGGACTGATCTGTCAAACCACATCCCACCATGCATGTTACCTGTTGTCTGCCTCTCAGTTATGCCCTCCCTGCCAGGCTGGGGTTATTGGATTTATTGGCATCTGCCTGAAATAAGACCTCACTCTCTGCACCCTTTGGACTTTGAACACTGGACCAAATATCTTTTCTGATAAGGGCCAACCTCAATAGCAGTGTTGGGGCCACCTCAACTTTGTCTGTCTTGGTCTTGCAATCTTTTCCATCCTCACTGGTCTGCAAGGCTGATGTCCAGTTGGCTTTGCAGCTAAGGCCACCTGTTAGGTGTCCCAGGCTTGGAGTCACTCTAGGGCAGAACCAGAATTTCGAATCATTCCAATGCCTCTTCCCACTCCCTGGTAGTAAATGCCCATAATGTCTGTGGTAATGCCTAAAGCAGCTGGTATCTTGAGTATGCCCTAAAGTCACTAATAGCTCTTCCACCTACCCAGTTTGCTCTGACCAAGAGTGACTCTATCTTCAGACCCTTATCCTTCGATCTTCTCTTGGAACCAGACTCTTGTATGCCATTCACTAGGCTATCTGCTCCCCCAGCATTTGCTGCTGCACTGGGATACATTTCCCCCTAAAACCATCACCTTCTCACTGCTCTGTGGCACCAGTGCCTCTACTTTCCCAGAGTTCAAGCCAAAGGCAATGGGACCATCTAATCAGATGTTTTCTGTAACACGGCTCATATGAAGTTGTCTTCCTGCAAAATTGAGGTGCTCAGATAAAGCACCCAGTCAGCACCTCACTCCAGGAAACTTCTCTCCTGAAGTGGTCAGAAAATCTCAGAGCTACAGTCCATGGTACAAGAAACTTTAATTTCTGATTCAGAATCTTTCCTTTCACTCTTTGATGTGAGAAATTGCTCAGGCTTCAAAAGAGAACTGTGGATTTAAAGGCTGCCGTTCGGTGGGCCTGCCTCAAGATATGCATGTAGAGGTGATCCATACCAGGCTTGTACCAGCTACACTAAAGACAATCCAATTAGCACATGACACCCACGAATAACATACTCGAATTCCATCATGCAGGGAAATAGTTCATTCTCAATCAATAACAACAGAAACATTTCATCCTGTCATTGTTAGCTCTGAAACTGAGATCTTTTATTTCCATGGAGTCATAGGTCCTAAATTATACGATTATGAATGGAAATAATTAGGTAGTGACCTTTCTTCTACATTTTCTTTCATATGTGAATCTTAAATTTAAATATAAGGAAATAGTGCACTGATGAAAGTCAAAATGTTTCAGTGAACCACTTTCAGACTTTTAGTATCAAAATAATTATAAGCAAAATTGTTAAAAATTTCTGTTCAATGCCAATATGTGGCTTTAAATTAAAATCAAACACATTTCTTATTAAGGTAAAAGAAATACAAAAATCTGCCTAATTTAATTGGACCCACAGTCTTCATAGGATTCTAGAAAACTCTTTGTTGATTGATTTATTCTATGAGTATTTATTGATCACCTACAGTCTGGCACTTTCGTAGGCATGGAAGTTAAGAAAACTTACAAAGGTGTTTTCCCTCACTGTTGACTTGTTGTGTGATCTGGAAAATCAATTTGTTTAAATGCGGTTAAATCACTTTTTCTTTTTGTCATTATTCATCCACTTGAGCAGAGCTGACGCCTGCAAAGCCCCTCATTGGGAAACTTACTTACAAACCCACTGTTCCCATAAAGCAGAAAGCTGCATTTCCCTGCATTGCAGCACCTGTGAGTGGTGCTGAGGCTGGGATCCAGTGCTTGCATGTGTGTTAGTCCCCGTGTTGACTTCAGGCACATTTCATAGGTAAAATTAAACAACTTCTTATATTGGGAAATTAATGACATGGGCCATTATATTTGTTCCTAATTGATCACCTTATATAAAGTATCATATTTTACAGAGTTGCAGACACCTTTGAGAATGTGACGAAAGCTAGGGATCCTCTTTCCAGAAAACATGCACATAATGCAAGCACACTGACATTTACACATGAAATCCATGAATTTAAAAAAAATCATAGACCCCCCAAAACTCATTTCTTTATCTTCTAGGGGTTCATGGATCCCTCGCCAAGAGCCCCTGGTCTGGAAGGCCTTACTTTTCTCAAGTTCTTATTCAGTATTCCACATATGTGAAACTTCAGTGAACTGAAGTTTTCCTCTCCAATTTTAGCCACTTGGATTGAGACATTGTGTAAAAACCTCTGGGACACTTATTTCTGTTTTACCATCATCATACAAGCTCTTCCTGTTGAGCAAGGTCATCAGAGTGAACATCAGTCCTTGTGTTAGGCTGTTGACACAAGATGATGTGTGGGAAATCCCAGCCTGAGGTCTGGCCTCCTTTCTTTAAGCCAGATACCACATACTGGCTTTCATTTCTTCTTCCCAGTTTGTGGCAATAAAACCAAAGTTCCTTTGTATATTTTGCTTTACATATTTGAGTAAGCTCTTTTGATCCTGGTTTCCTCATCTACAAAATGAGGCTAATGGTACCTATCATGTGGGCCTCCTATAAAATATATAGCATATATTATAAGATATATTTATTAGCTATAAAACATATAAAGTGCCAGAGACACACTACACATGCAATATATGTTTAATAGATACAATATTTTGGGGCTGTTAAGCCAATATATTTTCATTTCTGGCTGTCTCTAACTTTTAATTGTCCTGCAGCTTCCATTGAAGGATTCAGCACATAACTCCTTCCATAGACCCTTTGTCTGGGGTAGTTAGGACAGGAGATTGACTGACCCAGGTAAGGTGAAGGAAATGATCTAAGAGGGCTTCAGGTCAGACAAAATGAGAGGGAGAAACATCACCTTTTTGAGCCAAAGAAGTACAGGCAGAGAAGAGGATAAGAGATAGGCGAGCAAATGGTCAGAGATATGTGACTTCTCTCATACTGGACACAAACCAAGGGTCCTGGGTGTTTGAAAGACTGAGGAGGTAGCCAGGACCAGAGGGGTTTTCACTCTGATTTCCGTTTGAGACCCTGGGAGGGGACCTCATCCCAGAGGAGCCTTTCAGGTGCATGGGGTGCCTGCAGCAGAGCAGGAAAGTGGTGCAGCAGATCTGGCAGGGAGGGAGCCTGAGTTAGCATTCCCAAGCTTCCCTTGGCTTGTGTGTGGTCTAGAAAGGACTCTGAAATTTACAGGCAGCCTGTAGAAGAAGCAAAAGTTAGCTGATGATGTGGCTGAAGTGGTTTGCTGTTCCAGGGGCAAAGAGTTCCTATACCAAAGGGATGCAGAGAAGACCACCCAGGTCAGGGCCTCAGCAAGGGTCAGGGTGGGCCAGCACTGCAGGGAGGGCTGCGGGGCTGAGATGAAGTCCAGAGACCAACAGCAAATGCACCAGCTACAAATCTCAACCCCAGAGGTCAGTATGGTGCAGGGGCCATCCTTGTGGAGGGCAGGATGCCCAAGGACCATGTAGGAACCCGATGAGGGGAGTTAGTGTCTACTCCTCCCCACTTCCTTAAACTCTCTCTATGCCCTACACCCAGATGTCATCTTGAAAAGGAAGAATAGTGAGATCTGAAAGATGAAGCTTTTACCCCAAAGCAGCCTGGTCATACCAAAGAGATGATTCCAACCCATGGAGACTAAGATACCACCAATTGGCAAGTTTACAGTGTAACCTCCCTGGCAGGGAGCACAGAGCCAAGAGAGGCAGGCTCAGCCCAGCCACCCGAGGGCTTCCCCGAGGGGTGGTGCAGTTACTGGGGGTAGGGAACATGTTCACCTCTTATAGGGACTGAGGCTCTCCTGGACCACAAAAATGAGCTACAGAAGCCTGGCACCTGCCTCAGGCTCTTCCGGTTGTAGGTTACAGAAATCCATGAGAGCCGGCTTGAGCAAAACCTGAACTCAATGGAAGTATACGGCAGAAGCTCATGGGTTCCAAAAACAAAGAGAGCATGGGCCCTGGGGAAGGCACAGGACTGGGGGACACTGTAAGGAGTCCAGGAAGGGTTACCTTTCTATTTTTCTCTGACCCTTGGCTTCATTCTTCCCTCTGGCTTTGAACTATCTTCCCCTGTTTCCAGTTGGGAAGGCCACCAATAGCCCTGCAGCTTACAGGTTGCAGGGCCAAGTTTCTCTTTGTCTCAGCTGAAATTTCTCATGAAGGGACTGATTTGCCTCCCCTACGCCCATTAGCTCTGGCCAGGAAAAAGGCAGGACAAGGGTATCAAACCCTTGAAGCAAGGAGGGGAGGGTGAGGTATGAATAGGAGTCTAGGCTCCACCCTCCAAGCCACCAGGAAGGACCTGTCACTCTGCGCAGTAAATTAAGCAGATTCTCGGGAGAAGGGAGAATGACTTGGGAAAGAGAGTAGGGGTGGATAGAAGAGGTACCGACCTCCCGCTGGACTTGGGAAAGCAGAGCCAGCTCTCTCCTGGCCATGAGTCAGGAAACAGAGCTGTAGGAGGTGGCTGCAGCACCACCTAGTACATTTTTTTTAAATCTTTCATTATGTCATCTTAAAGAAATTAAGTGAAACTGTCAGTAAGGAAAAAGAAAACCAACACTGGGAATATTACTGAAAGGCAGAGCAGAAAATTGGTTAAACATTCCATTGGGATTTCACAACAGATTGGTGGACTAATTTTCTCACAGCTCCTTAATGAGTCTTAGGGAAAAAAATGATATAATTTTAATGTGATTTTGATGGCTTTATTCTCAGGTCAGCCTGAGAATTTTCTCATGATGTTATTCATTTTTATAAGATGCTTACATAAGCAGAAGTATAAGCACTGGGGTGTCCAGTGTGGCATTTAAGGAACCTGGCAGAAGGAGATGAAGAGGGTGAGAGTGGGGGAAAGTCAGAGGTGCTCGGAGAGGCTTTGATCATTTCCAGAGTCACGGAGTTGCAGAGAGCTGGCTTTGGGTGTCACATGTAATTTGATGTCACTCAATGCCCTGCAGCCTAAGACCACCTGGCACACATTTGTAGTCAACAAAGTTAGGTTTGTTAATACTGCAACAAGAAAAACTCCACACCACAGGGAACTTAGAGGCATCTAAGGGAGGATAGGGGAGGGGTATTCAATAAGGTTTTGGGGACTGGAGTTAGTCATTGGATGGTCTTGGCAGGACTTGATCAGATTTTGTAAACTAGGGAGTTTCTGGAAAAGTGAGTGGTCTTGTCTTTGGAACACATGAGTCTGTGTGGAGTTAACTGTTAGATCCATTTCTCTGCAGTCTTATCTTAGAACAAATGGGTCTGAAGGAACTGATGTTTCAACACTTCCAGCTTCGATTGTCTATAACACCCATCGTGGTTTGTCCTGGTGCAGTTGGCCTGTTCTGTGAGTGCGGCTTATGTTTTGAGAGTTGTGGTTTCTGTGTTAATCCTTAGTCCCATCCCCGCCTCCCCGCTCTCCTCTAGTCTAACAGTCTAGCTGTCAGCAGGGTCCTCTTTCATTCAATCACTATTTTTCTGTTCTGTAGCTGTGGCTATTCTACTGACATGCTACATGTGTAGCATAAAGAGCCCTATAGCTGAACAACCTCCTGAAAGGTGCTTATTTAGTTTGCACTGGAGAGTTGGAAATGGTGCTCATTCTCAGAAATCCAGCACTCAGTCTGTCATCTTGCTTGATCACTCCCTTCCCATGGGTCCACACCTTAACTGTATACAACAGATGTTATATGTCTTAGGTTTAATGAACAAATGACAATATTGGGAACCTATTATGAGTTGTAAGAACTATCGCTCTCTCCACTATATTCGGGCTCTTCCTGGAGGCCCAGCCAGGACCCCACATGGCAGGCTGCTTCCTGGGGATGGGTCCTGTGGTGGGGCGAGCCAGTCAAGAGTCCAGCACAACCACAGTGGGGTACTACCTCACACCCATCAGGATGACTACCATCCAAAAAACCTAGATAATAATAGGTGTTGGTGAGCATGTGGAGAAACTGGAATCCCTGTGCACTGTTCCTGGGAATATAAAATGGTGCAGCTGCTATGGAAAATGATATAGTGGTTCTTAAAAAAATTAAAAATAAAATCACCATACAATCCAGCTATTCCACTCTGGGATATAACCAAAAGAATTGAAAGCAGGGTCTTGAAGAGATGTTTGGATACCAGCGTGCATAGCAGCATTATTTACAATAGCCAAAAGATGGAAGCAGCCCAAGTGTCCACTGCTCCATGAATGGAAAAATAAAATGTGGTCTATCCATAAAATGGAATATTATTCAGCCATAAAAAGAATTGAAGTGCTGATACTACAACATGGTGAACCTTGAAATCATTATGATGAGTAAAAGAAGCCACACACAAAAGGCCACATATAATATGATTCCCTTGTATGAGATACATAGAATATTTAAATTCATGGAGACAGAGAGTAGAATGATGGTTGCCAGAGGTTGGAGTAGGGGGAGAATGGGGAGTTATTGTTCAATAGGTACAGAGTTTCAGTTTGAAAAGAAAAAAATGTTCTAGAGATATGTTGGCATTGGTTGCACAACAATGTGAGTGTACTTAATGCCACTAAACCGTACACTTAGAAATGATTAACATGGTAAATTTCATGTTATGTGTATCTCACCACGATTTAAAAAAAGTTTTGAATCTAAAAACAAAGTCCTGCAGAGAAAGAGCCCACAAGTAGCATAAACTTAAGTTTTTAGAGGATGTTGAACAGTGGAACCAAAGAATTCATACGCACATGCCAGGTCAAGGTGCATGGAATGGGGCCCATGCACGCAGCTGAGGTTAGGAGCTGGTTGGGGTTAGAACAAGATGATTCAAGGGATGTGCTACAGGCTTCTCTTTGTTGGCTGACTGCAGTGTAGTGCAGGAGAGAGTCAGACCCAAGGACACATAGTAAGAGCAGGTAAGGGTTTCCTTTCTCCTCTCTGCCCTCTCTCTTCAAGAATATTCAGTGGAGATTTTAGTCAGCCTAGAATTCTCCAGTGAAGTGGGTTGGGAAATAGGGCAAAAGACTCCACCTTCTATGTCCATTGAACTCTTCTCCCTCAGGAGTAGAGCCAGATGGAAGTGAGCACGTATGTTAGTGAGAAGCTATTGGCAATGGCTGAAACAACTTCTTGGGAGACATGGTATTAATAAACCCAACATTTCGCACTCCATAATGCTTGTTTTAGGAGCTGTCAAAGCTGGAAAGCCAGCTGTGGTATCTAGACATCAGAAGGGGTGGGAGAAGGGTAGGGAGCCCTAATAACAAACAATAGTTATAAATCCAGGCAGGAAGTCAGGGGCAGGGAGGTTCCTAGGAGAGTCACCAGATCTCCAGCAAGGAGCCACAGATGATGGGTCCAAAAAAGAGCCAGAGGCATTGGGGTTTTAAAGAGGCTTGATTCTAGGTGTGGGTGTGTTTCTGTGCTCTGTCTTTTCTCTCCTTTACCTCACCATGGCTCTGGGCAACCTTTCTCTGTTGAAGGGAAAATCTCCAAGTTGGGGGGAATGCTGGGCCCGCTTTCCACACTCGTTTTTGGGAGGGAACAGAGAAAAGCAATCTAATAAAAAGAGAATGATTTAAGAGATAGCTTAAAAGAGCAGAGACCTAGCAAAAGAGAGAAGATTCCCAAAAGGATACTCTGAGAAAGCAGAAATATGCAACAACTTTGCACCTTCCATGGAAAGTTCCACCTTCTGAACACTTTGTCCATTGGTTTGCGTTCTTCTTGGGGATGACATGTTATGCAGAAATCCTTGAGGGGCCCTGGAGGGCAGAGTTTACCAGTAACAGTGGGTGGTCAGAGCCCAGACTTAGGATCTAGAATGAAGCATCTAGAAGGATGGGGATGGGGGAACAAACAGGCAGAACCTCACTCTCTGAGGATCTAGAAAAACAGGGAGAGATGAAAACAAACTAAGTGCTGAGGCACAGGGAAGACAGGTTAGAAGCCCATTTGCCAGGACCAGTTTATCACATTCATATGGATTAGCTGCAAGGCTGAGGATGTTGTGTCCTTTTGGAGTAATTAAAGAAATTCCTGACTCACCCTAGCTCAGGAGCATCTGAAGATAGCCTCGGAAGGACATTATTAGCAATTAAAAAAATGTCTAACCTAGATTGAATGCCACTATGGGCCAGGCAGTTTTTTCATTTAGTATTTCGTCTGCTCTGCATAGTAAGGTAGGTGTGACTAGCCTCCTTTCACGGATGAGGAAAGTGAGGCTCAGAGAAATAAAATCCCTCGTTAGTAAATGGTGGAGGCAGAAGTCAAGGAAATTGCATTACAATGGGTACATGGCTTCCATTATGCTTTTGAATGTTTTTCTTCTGAACTTTATTACCTTGAATTTGTTTTCTCTTTATCTTCATTAACACCAGCTCTCCATGGGAAAAGTTGAAGTCCTCTGTTGTACATGTGCATTGGGAATCAAATAAATGCATCCATGTTCTTATTTATAGGTACCTTTCACCCCTCTTCTCTGTGAGATTGTGGAGGTGTTTATGAATAATTTATATATTCTGTACTGCCAACTTGGCTATGGACATTTTTAAATACTCCTCTCTGGAAAAAAAAATGTTGTTTCCTAATAGGGCAACCAGTTGTCACTCTGAGTCTTTAAGAAGCAAAATGGTGATCTTCAGATGGATATACAGATTCCATTCACCTCCAAAAGGACCTGTAAACATAGCCATCACAGGGGCATAGCCAAAAATGCATTTTTCTTGCAAAATGAGTGGGAACACAATCTTTTGTTAGAAAGGCATAATAAAAAGTTTAGTTTAAATATCTCATTCTTGTGTCTTAATACTGGGTTGAAAGAGTATGGGCCTACATTTGTTGAAAGAGTATGGGACAAATGTTTGAAATACTATTCAAGTAGTGACCTTGGGCATAAAAAGGGGTCTGGGAGCACTGCCTCTGGAATTGGCGAAGGTCAGGCTGAATAATCACTGGGTGGAGGTTGGAAGAGGTAGGCTGGACCTTAGTGCCCACACCTACCTGCACACAGCAATCACCTGTGTGATTTACAAACCAAGACACTCAGAATGAAGTCCAAGAATCTCTATTTTTCTAATGAGCACTTAGGTTATATTCATGCTTGCTACTCAAGCCCCAGTTCTTTGAGAATCATTGCATTAGATCATTGTGCCCAAAGCTTACCTGAAAGTAAGGTCACTTGGCAGCACTTGTTAGATGTACAGTATGCCAGGCCTCCCTCCCAAACTTTGTGATGACTTGTGCAGGGTCCATGCATCAGTGGAGTGTGGAAATTACTGAACTAAAAGATCATCAGAATCCTTTATAACACTAAGATTCTATGGCTTAGACAAAAGAGTTCCATTTAATTTTAGCTCTTTTTACACACTAAGAGTGAAGACACATGCACAGATAACTTTGAAACAACATGGGTATCTTAGTTCATTTTGGACTGCTATAGCAGAATACTGCAGACTAGGTAGTTTAATAAAGAAAAGAGAATTATTTGGCTCATGGTTCTGGAGACTGGGAAGTCCAAGAACATGGCGCAGAATCTGGTGAGGGCCTCTGTGCTGTGTTATCCAGTGGTGGAAGGGTGGAAGCACGAGCGAGCACATGAGACAAAGAGAAACAGGGCTGACTGCTTGTGATAACTAACCCACCCCCAAAATAACAGCATCAATCCATTCATGAGGGGAGAGCCCTAATGATTTAATCACCTCTTAAAAGTCCCACCTCTTAACAATGTCATCATGGCAGTTAAATTTCAACATGAGTTTTGGAGGGGACATTCAAATCACAGCAATGGGGAATTTTGTGAAGTATGGTGAGAATTCTATGGAAGTACCAGAAGAGGAACATTTAACCTAGCCGGGGGTGGGAGGTGAGTGGGAACAATTTCCTTGGTCAAGTGATGGCTGTGTTGTGTCATCAAAGACCACTAATCATTAGCAATAGGAGATGAGTATTCCAGGGAGGAGGACCAGCATGAACAAAGTCACAGAGATAGAAACACCACGTCAGAGGAAGAGAAGGGAAGGTCAGGGATGTGTATGGATAAAATATGGGCAGCTGAGGAAGCTGAAGTTTGAGGGCTGGGCAAGACACAAATCAGGAAAGAGGACATAGTAAATTGTGTTGATAAGCACACTGAGAAGCTCTGGTAGGGAGGTGATGAGGTGAGGTTAGGTTTTAACTGGATTATTCCGTAACCTTTGTAGAAGCTCAAAGTAGGGGTTCCCGAGGCGGTGGGGGCGGGGGGAGGATCCAGAGGTGGGCAGTTAGGTGGCTCTAACAATAGCTCTTGTGAGAAATAATAACAAAGGACAATGGTTGTTGAGATTAAAAAAAAAAAAAAAAAAGGAGACCCAAAGTGGGACCTTTGAGGTATCATAGCTTCACTGTCTCCTCTTTAAGTAAGGAATATTGTTTTCTCACTTTCATCCTGTACTTTTCCTTGTGTGCACCGAGGCAACACTGCTGTGTAACAGTGTCCTAAGGAGTTGTGGTTGAAAAGAATCTCACCCGTGTGTACTTGCCACCTCACGGACTCAGAGGTAAGTCCACAGAGGCCCAGGTTGGAGACAGTGCTAGTGGGTGGACCCCACGCTGTTGTCAGGTCTGCAGGCCAAGCTGGCTGGCTACTTGACTCCCTTTTTAATACTTAAGGACAGAGGAGATGTCATGGCTCAAATCCTGAGTCTGCCTCTGGGTAGCTCTGTCACCTCAGACCAGTGACTTAACCTCCCTACAACACTGTTTCCCTATCTATACAATGGGAACAATAGTAGAAGCTACTTTTAAAGGGTTTCGTGACAATTAATCAGCACTAGAATCAACTCAGCACACAAAGTGGCACCTTATAAATATTCAGCAAGTAGCAAAGTTTCTTCCATGGTGGCAAAGTTAATTTTTATAAAATTAAGAAATAAAAGTTAAGCAATATCTTTTGATTGTCCAACCAATCCCGCTCAGGCCTGCTTATGTGTTGTCACCTGGAAAGCCTAATCCTGTGAGAATTTGTTCCCAAATTATACATCTGGAGCCACTAGATTATCATTTGAAACAGTCATACCTTGCAGGACAAACACACGGTATCATGGGGTTGCTTTTTAGGTCAGAGCCTTGTTATTCATGTGATGCAAATTTCTAAGTTATACAAAATGAAAATGATGGCTGCCTGCACCAATGTTGTGATGGAAATCATTTCACAAAATGATCTCTGCATGAGGCTCTGAACTCAGCAAGGGAAGCCATATGGCAGCTCATGGTATATACCTGCCCCGACCACTCAGGTTCTAAGCGCAGGCCACTGTCACCTCAGCCAACCCAACAGAAATGGGTAAGGCACTAATGCCACAGGAGCACGGACCCATGTGAGGAAAGTGCTTCAAGCTCTTCTTGGAGTTGCTGCCCTCGAAGGTCTGGTTTACACTAAGATCTTATTGAGCATTTGGTCTTCACTAAAAGGAATAAATCTGCCTTTGACCAACATCAGAACAACTGCCTCCATGCCTCAACTAAGTATTTACATTGCATGTTAAGAAAACTGAAATGCCAGTTTCTTTATTGCCCAAATGCAGGTAAGTTGAATAAATTCTGTTGCTGGATTTGATATTGTCCCCATGGCTAGTAAATGTGTGTCTGTATTTTGTCTCCTAAGGATCAGAACTGGGTCATTTCTACATCTACAGGAAGTTCTTCTTCCCAGGACAAGTACCTGGTATGCGTGTGCAGGTACAAGCACATGTATACCTGTGAATACACACCAAGCATAAGCCTAGGTAAAAACACTGACCTGCTGCTATCCCCAGTGGATAATTTTATTAACAATATAGTTAATTCCCATTTTAGGTTGTATCACAAACCTCACTTAGACGGGTTATTATTAACATCACCATACCCATGCTTGAGGCGAAATCTAGACTGACTCTGAGCTTAAAACAATGACGGCAATGACTGGTGGGTACACAGAGGGCAAAGTTTCACCTGAATTCACTTCACTGGGCGTCACGAGGAAACTCGCGCATCTGAAAGCTACTGATAAACCAGATACGCATAGAGCATGCAGATGCATGGCTCAGTATGTGCGTGGTGGGTGGTCCCCTAGCAACAGTCTGTGTTTGTTTGTTTCACTTTTTTTTTAATCTTAACATGTAATATACATGTAATGAAATGCATAAATCTTGGCTTTAAGGCTTGAGTTTTCACAAAGTGAACACATCCATGTACCTATCACCTAGAGTGAGAACACTATTGGCATTTGAGAAGTTTTCTTTGTGACCCATTTTCCTTTGAGTAGAGCTTTAGCAACATCTTATAAATTTTAATGTTACATATTACTATCATTCACTTAATATTTTTTAATTTTCATTTTTATTTACTTTGACTCATGGATTATTTAAATACATATTGATTAATTTCCACATATATAGGACTTCTCTGGTTATATTTTTATTATTGATTTCTATCCTGATTCTATTGTGACCTGAGAACATACTCAGAATAATTACGATGCTTGGATTTTGTTGATCTAGCATGTGGTGTGTTTTAGTTGATATTCTGTGTTTACTAAAAAACTATTCATTTCAGTTTTTCAGTTATTTGGTGTACTTTTTTATATATGGCAATGATAATATGTTTGCTAATTGTCCCTTTCAAAATTTGAATGTATGTACTAATTTTTTGGCTAATTGTTCTGTCAATTGAAAGATCTATGCTTGATTCTCCAAATATCAATGTGGATTTATCTATTAATATTTCTCCTTTTAATTCTCTACATTTTTGCTTTATATACTTTTGAGGTCATGTTATTAAGTGCTTACAAATTGAGGATATTTATGTTTTTCTGTTACATCGACCTATCATTATGAAATGTCCCTCTTTATCTCAAGTAATACGTGATACCTTAAGTCTAATTTGTCTCTTATTGGAATCATTATATCAACTTTCTTCTGGTGAATGTTTTCATGGCATATCTCTTTCTATCCTTTTATTTTCAATCATTTTGTACCTTTACATTTCAAGTATGTCTCTTTGAAGAAGCATACAGATGAGTTATTTTTTTAATTTTTAATACAGTCTAACTGTAACACTTATTAATCCATTTATAGCTAATGTAATTACTGATATATTCAAATTTTGATACTAACATCTTATTCTTATTTATATTTCTCCTATCCATTATGTCTTTCTTTAATAAAATATTTTCTAGCCTTCTCTTGGATTAATAAATTATTTTTATTATTACATTATGACTTCTGTTAGCTACACATGCATTTATTGTTTTAGGGGTTATCCTAGAGCAGGATTACTCGATGTTGGAAACACTGACATTTTGGGCCAAATAATTCTTTGTTGTGAGCTGCTGTTCTGTAGAATATTATAGGATATTTAACGGCATTCTTGGCCTCTACCCATTAAATACCAATAGCAACCTCATCACCCCTGCTCCCCATCTCCAAGTGTGACATTCAAAAATGTCTCCAGACATTTCCAAATGTCTCTTGGAGAACACAATTGCCCTTAGTTGAGAAGTACTGTCCTAGAGATTACAATATACATTAATTACTACTTTTACTACTTCTTATATAATGCAAGAACATTCCAACATTTTAACTCCATTTAACTATTCCTTCCTTTTGTTCTAATGTTTCCATTATATACTGTAACATTACGTATCATATTATCTGTTACATAAAAATGAGTTATATGTAAATATATGATATATACACAATTACACACATTTATTAAACTCCACAGACGATATTATCTTATGCAGTTAATGTTCATTTAGATTTATCTAAATTTAGTTTCTTTAAACTTTCTTTCATTAATATGCTTCCTTATGGCATCATTTTTATTCTGCCTAAAGAATTATCTTTGATATATGTGAGTCTGCTAGTGATGAATTTTATCAGTTTTGGGTGCCTGAAGATGTGGTGGTGTTTCTTTTTTTTTTTTAACTTCATTTTATGAAGGAAATTTTTAAAGTTGGCACTATTATTTTCCTTCAGCACTTTAATGATGCTGTTCCATTGTCTTCTGGATTTGACAGTTTCTGTTGAAAAATAACCTTAAGCTGATTGTAGTTTATTTGAAGGTACCGTTTCTTTTTTTTCTCTGACTGCTTTGAAGATTTTTGCCTTGTCTTTGGTTTTCAGCGGTTTAATTATTTGTGTCTAGGAGAGTTTCTGTGTATTTATCCTACTTAGAGTTGCTGAGCCTTTTGAACCTGGCTTGATTTTTTTCTTAAAAAATCAGTTTTGGAAAATTCTTTGTCAATTTTTTAAAATATTGTGTTTGCCCCATTCTCACTCTTTATTTTTGGACATCAAATTATACACTCCTCAGCTCTGTTTTGCTTTTTTCTGCATTTTAATTTTCTATCTTTTTTTCTGTTTGTGGTTCAATTTAGATATTTTCTGTTGACCACCTTCCTGGTAACTACCTCATTCTTCCTCAATGTCTAATATGCTATTAAACTCACCTATTGAATCCCTAATATAATTTACTGCATTTTCCAATTCTAGAACTTTACTTTGCTTTTTTTTCTTAGATTCAAATTCTCTGGTGAAATTCTCCATCTTTTACTAGTTTTTTTGGTGTAAATTAATTACAGTTAGCTTAAATTTTGTATTTGATAACTCAAATATCTATGACATTCTGGGTGTCATTCTGTTTCCTGGGCTTTTAGTGTCTTAGTTTTCAATGATTTCTTCCTGTTTCTTGTTGTGCTTGCTGTTTTTGCTTGATTAGAAGAAATGTATAAAAAAAGAGTAGAAGTTCTGGATAATGTTATTTTCTTCTGGGTGAGATTCTGTTTTTTTTTCTGGTAGGCAGATTGAATATGAGGAGATCAACTGGGTCCAGTTGAGTCTGGACTATTTTTGGTTTGTCCTTACTTTAGGTTGTGACCTTCAGGAGTTTCAACTATAAGCCCGGAAGTTTATCAGGGCTCCTTCTCCTTTGCATGTCCTTAACTCATTTTTTTTTCTCTTTCTAGCATATAATTAAAATTTCTACTTAGGGTTTTTACCTTCTCAGCAGCTGCTTTCTCCTTTGCTTCCCATCATTGAGTCCCATGCCAGCACAACATAGTGGCCGACAATGCCCCGAGGGTACTTGTGGACAGAATGTCCAGCTCACCTTGATGTGTTTTTCTTCTCTACAGGATCTTCACTTTGTCTTTTGAAACTTGACTTTGTCAGAGAAACTTAGCTTCCTTGATATCTCTCTGATGCCTTCAAATGGTTGTTGCTATTCTTGTTGTTTTATTCTATCCAGCCTTTATCATTCTTTTAGTGGAGGTCTGTCTCCTACGATACCCGCCACTTCATCATAGTCAGAAATGGAAGTCCCTCTGTGTTTCTCTTTTAATTGATTCAACATAGTAGCCTTAGAGATCCATTAAAAATTCAAATTGAAAAAAATACATTTTGTCATTTTTAATGTATATTTTTGTGTGCCTTCACATTTTCAAGATATGATTACATGGAGTAAAATGTGCAGATCTTAAATGTGAGGTTCAATGAGTTGACAGATGTGTATACTCCTATAACTGTGTCATTTCATTTTTAAATGTATTTCCTTTATATCACCTAACTTAACAATAAAATGGCTTTAGCATGATAGTCAAAATTCATAAATCAAAATTCATTTTTATAAATTGGAATTTCACAAGGTTTACTCATGCAACTGTGTGAATTATCATTTTAATATCGCTCTCCCAAGCACACAACCATGCCTGGCTCTTAGAAGGTAAATAAATGTCTTCTGGATTGAAGTAAATTGCTGACTTTATTTTAAAATAAATAAGGGGCTCAAGTCTTTGCTTTCAACAATAAACAGCTCTAACTTTGGCAATTTTGTTTGAGTTATTTCTTTTAAACCACTTTTTATTATAAAGGTAAATCATTTTATTATTCAAAGATGGAAAAATGTAGACAAGATTGCCCAAAATTTCCCCACTAATAAGTCAATTCCAGATATAACCACTACTTATACTTTGATATATACTCTTCCTGACATTTTATGCATATAAATTTTTTAAATAAAAATAATGTACATAAATTTATATAAACCATTTTCTCTTAACATTTACCAATAATCATTTGACTCATGTCAACAATTATGCTTCCACATTTCCCTTTTAAGTATCTGAAAAAAATCTATTATATAGAATTTACTCTAAAAATATCCTGTTGTTAGAACTTTGGATTATTTGCATTAACTTGGTATTAAAAACTACACTGTGTTATACATCTCCAAAGTGAAAATTTTTCCCACTCCACTGCTTATTTCCTTAGAATAAGTTCGTATCAGAGGAATTGTATAGTCAATGTTAAGCACATTTTCTAAAGACTTTTTTTTCGCATAGCAAGTTTTCCCATGAGAAATTCTTTGCCAATATGTGCTTTATAACTCACAAGAGAGATCTTAATTCCCCCCTTACTTCACCAACACAGGCAGAAAATGTCATGTAATTGTTTTAATTTTATTTTTTTTTGTTACTGTTGAGGTTGGGCCTTTTTTCTTATATTTATTTGTCTTCTATGTGTTATATTTTTCTTTTTTATTATACATGTTTATATCTTTTTGATTGAACTGTTCGTGTTTTTCTTATTGATATGTAATAGTTTTCTCTAAATTAAGTGTTAGAATTTCATATAGACTACAGACACTGTGCTCTGCTTGTCATTGTCTTCTGGTTGTATCTGCTGTTACAGTGACTAGGATGGCCTGAGAGAGCCAAGGCCAGAAATTTAGGCACAGGCCAGGTTGCCTAAGGGATGGCTGGTCTTGGAAAGGACTGAGGAGGTTCTACTGAAAAGGAAAAAATTTAAAAAAAATTTCTAGGGGGCAAAGTGTTCAGATTTTGCTGACTGGATGAGGGATATGAGAGCAAAGGAAGTAGCATGTACCACACCCAGACTTTTGGCCTTGGCAATGAGGTGGACAGCAGTGCCTTGAACTGAGTGGCCATCAGGGAGAAGTATGCTTTGGAAGGAAGATGATGAGCATTAGAATTCTTGTTTTTGCAGCCCTTGCAATACCCAGGTATATTTGTCCTTCAGAGCCCACAGCTGAATACTGTCTCTGGCATAGTGGATTGTCTAGTAAAATTGAAATGAATTCATTCTCAGCCTCCGACAAGTATAATTATGATGTTTTCCTCTTTGGTGCCTTTTTGACCTCTATGCCTGGTACCAGCAGCCTCATAATTAATTTTAATAATCTCAATTCTGCTTCTTAGGAACCCACAGAACCCAAAGGGGAGAAAGGTCACAAATGACATACCCTTTATATCTGCAGAGGGCCAGGATTTTCCGGGGGTCATCATTTCTTTTCCTTCTCTACTCTGAGGTTTTCCTGACTGAGGTAAGTGTTTCTATAGTTCTCATTGATTTCCTAGTAGGATTCAATGAGCTGCTTTCATTCCTTTTCTATCTTCTGCAACTTCTCTGTGGCTCGGGTGAAGCGGCTTATTGTGGACTCCTTTCAGACTCTGGTGAATTGAACGGCCTCTAGGGAAGGCACTGCTCTGATCAACAGTGCAATGAACCACTGCTACCACAATGGCAGGTCGCTCCAGGTCATCTTGCTCAGTGCTGGTGTTCTAGGTCTGGGGGTAAACAAAGGCAAAGAGGTTGTTGGAGGGGGGAGTGGATGTAAAAGGGAGGGATATAAACAGAAAAGATTGCCAGAAATTCAGGATAAAAACCACCTCCCAATATTCACAGCTAACATAAAGCTCACATTTGGACTAATTCTACAAGTCATATATCATGTAGTACTAGCTCTGTTGGACTTGTGATCACATTAGAGCTTCACAAGCAATTAAAAATTCTCCCTTGCATGTAGAATGGCCTGACTATAAATCTCAGGAGGTTTAGCCTGTGAAGAAGCAGTGGCTTTCTCAGTTCTCTACCTGAGATACCTGGAGCGCAGGCACGAGTCTCACCTCTACTCACCCACTCCATGAACGAGTTTAAAGATTCTGCAGCATGTTAACAAACTTTGTCCTGATGCTCGCGAGGGGTTGGAGGTGTGGTGAGGCAGGAATATGGTCTTCCCCAAAAGCAAACCTTTGCACCCTCTAGTATTTCATACTATCTCTTTTTTCATTCATACTTAAAACATTATTGGACATCCACTTTGTGCCTTGCCATTTTAGGCGTGGAAGATGATTCAGAGATGAATAACGTACTTCTTGCCCCGGAGAAGCCAATGAGCTGGAGGAAGGAATAGGCACATCAAAACTTAGAATTCAGTGCTATCGTTGCTACACGGACACTTGCCCAAAGTCCTGCGGGACCATGAAAAAGGATGCAAATATCCATGTGTATTGGCGTGTCAGGAAAGGTTTCATAGAGAGAGGTCTATGCATCGTGGGATTTAACCAGCACGGGGGATTTTGGCAGGAGGAAAGTCTGGAGGGAGAAGGCGTGAAGCAGAGGGAGCCACAGTATATAGAGAGACACAGAGGATTCCTGAAGACAATGGCTAGATCAGAGGGTGCTGGCAAGAGAAGGGCGGAGCTGAGGCTGGAAACGTAGGAAGGCTGCAGCTTGGGAAGAGGTTGGTGCCGTGTGCGCACATTTTCTGCTGAAGAAGAGAAAATCACTGCTACTTGGGCCATAGTAGGTTGTGTGTAGAGGTTACTCCGGGACACCATGCAGAATTGGGATGTGGGATGGAGAACTTATGCTGGAGAACTTACGCTATTAACTTTTAATTCCATTCATTATCAGCATCAAATTTTTATGCAGTCTGTGGAGGTCAGTAAGCCCCCAATCAGCGAAGGGTGGAAGCTACAGAGGCCAATCAAAAGGCACGGTCCTTGGGTGCCTATGTTTACAAGTTAAGATGGACACACCGGGATGGTAACATGAGAATTAATAGCTGGACAGATGTAACACTTTTGCTAATCAAATCCTATCCACAAGGTTTTGCTGTGCGCTTTTATTTTGTTGGCATCTTAGTACATTGGCTTTCAAATATTTTCGATCACGACCCAAAGCAAGAAATACATTTTTATGAGATGACCCAGAACCCATACAAAAATTTCACCAAGTACTGCTGAGACACACTACGATATTTTATATCCTATTATATTTTAATTTTTTAAAAACTGCTGGTCACTGACCCTCTAAATTGATTTTGTGACCTACTGCTGGGTAATCACTGGCGGCTTGAGAATTCCTGCCTTCCATGTTTTTGAGGGTGAGATGCTGGGGGCAGGAAGGAGATGACAGAGGGGAGTGAAAGAGTGAGCGTGCCCGCAGTGAGGGGAGGGCTGCCAGAGCCATCGCCACAGTAAATCCCTAGGCCCGAAGAGGCGACTAAATGATCAAGGGGACTTCACTAAGAAGGACTTATTTGCCTAAAATTAGAAGACAATTCCAGGTATCTGGTAAGGTATAGGGTAGCATTGACAAAACTGTGTTGTGGGGAAGATTTTGAGATGAGAATAATATTTAATCGATATTCCTTAAAAAAATTGTCGAGTGGTAAAATAAGTTGGGGAGACACAAAATTTACACCCTTGATGTGGCCAGTCACAATCCATATTTAAAGAGCCGGAAATATCTGCAGCAACAAAATCATTTTATCCTTTTTTTTAAATGCAGGATTTAATTTATTTGACTATAGAGCCTTTTCTATTCTCTTTTCTAATCCCATATAGCAGAGCACGGGCTGAGAAATGCAGGTGTAGACAGAACCTTGAAGGAGGTAAGCTGAGGGAGAGGGGTCAGATGAGAGAGGGTTAGCGTCCCTGAGACCTCCCTGCTTGTGACGGGTCTAATCAGGCAAACTTTTTTCCGTAAAGGGCTCAGTAGTAAATATTTTAAGCTTCTCTTGCAACTACTCGGCTCCGCCACTGTAGTGTATAAGCAGCCACAGACCATACATGAGGGAGTGAGCAGGCCGTGTTCCAAATCGACTTTATTTATGGACACTGAAATTTGAATTTCATATGATTTTCCTGTGTCAAAAAATCTTATTCCTCTTTTGATTTTTTCCAACCATTTAAAAATGTAAAAACCATTCTTAGCTGCTCCCGGGCTGTACAAAAACAGGCGGCAGGCTGCATTTGGCCCGGTGGGCCATAGTTTGCCAACTGCTGGTCTAAATATTGAGATACTTGTGTCTTTGAAAAGCAAAAGAGAGTCCAAGATAGGTGGAATGTTCCCTTTCCCTCCCAGCTGCAGCACCTTCTGAAGCAGCCCAAAGCCTGGGAGAAGAACTCTGCGCAGACCTCACCTGCCGTGCCCTAAGATTTCTGCTGTCACTTTTAAACTTGTTTCTCCTTTTCACACTGGTAAGGGACTGCTTGGCTTAGCCCAGGAACCCTTCGGAAGCCTTTCTTAACCCATAGCTGGCTGAGGGCTCCTCTGTCCCCCACCCATTGTGAGCCTCTGACTCCTCTGAACCCCATATCTGACAGCTGCCTTGACCGGCAGCCGCTCAAGGCTGCTCCTTCTCAGAAATTTCCCTCAGAGCCACAGGGAAAATGATTTAGAGTCTCGAATTTTATCTTAAGAGAAATGAGTTTTAATTTTGCATTCTACTCCGTGATACTTACTCTAATATAAAAATTAATGTGTTTTCCTCTCAGAAAAGTATTCTAGTAAAATCAATGCTCCATGAAGGGCTATGCTTACTTGGTTTGAATATCAACCCCTGGCGCAGCACCACTTAGCCTATTTCTGGAAGCACAAGCCTACGTGATAAATTTTAAAATCCTGGCACTCAACACCCAACAAATCTAGTCCCAGCCTATCTTCCCAGACTCTCTTCTCACAATTTTTATTCTGCCCACAGATGCTAGCCCAGGTGGCACCCCTCCAGAAAGCCTTCATGATCTTTTAAGCCGATGTGGTCTTCGTTGCCCATGGGATCATGACATTTCTATTGTATATATTATTACATGTTTAAGCATCTCGTTTGCTCAATTCTATTGTAAGCTCCTTGAGGTCAGAAACTGCAATTTATAATCTTTGTATTATAGCCTCCTGTGGCGACAGATTCTAATGTGTCCCCACCATGATCTGCCACTCCTGATCTACACTCCTTAGTGTGATGCCTCACCCTTGAATGGGGGCACTAACGGGGACTTCCTTCTAGCCAACAGAATAAGGCAAAGGAGGTGGAATGTCACTATCGCAATTACCTAAGACCCTGTCGTGCCAGTAGACTCACCCTAGATGTGTTCCTTGCCAGTTCAATGAAGCTAAGTAAGTGGCCACGTTGCAGAGTCCACGCGGCAAAGACCACCGGTGGCCCCTTAGGAGCCGAGGGCAGCCTCCAGCCGGTAGCCAGCAAGAAGCCAGGTCTCTGTCCTACATCTACAAGGTAATGAACTCTGCCAACAAATTGAGTGAACTTGGGAGGGGACTTCTCCCAGAGGCTCCAAAAAGGAATGCAGCCCTGCTGACACCTTGATCACAGCCCTGTGAGATCACAGAGTCTGGATTCCAGACTCACAGAAACGGTGAGATGATAAATGTGTGTTGTTTTAAGCTGCTAAATGTGTGGTCATTTGTTCTGCTGCAGGAGAAAACGACGACTTCCCTTCTCTCCGTGGACCGTGCCCTGACAACTGTGCTTTGTATGGAGCACGTGGTCATTAAAGACTCACTGTGGTGAATGCTTAATTAATTAGCTTGTGACATTCCACACCTGTATCACACACAATTCAGGAAAATGTTTGAGACCAAAACTTCAGCTTGAGCCAGGTATTTTTTGGTTACTTTGTTTCTTTTCCTGCCCCTCCATCCTTATCCCCATAGACATATAAACAACGTGGTTACAGAAATAAAAATAGGAAACCAAAACTCCAGAGGAAGAAAAAAAAAAGGAACACCTGTTTGCTACCCACCATGGCTAGTGTAGTTGTTATGATTAACAACTCATATCTCACTTAACCCTGAGCTTCCTGGAAGCCTGATGAGGACAGAGAAACTTTAGGCATTACATGGCTCCTGGCTGTGAGATGAGGAGGCCCAGAGCAGCTCTTTAAGGGAGACAATATTTTGCACTGGATCTAATTTTTGGTTTTGTTTTGTTTTGTTTTTGCTACTGTCCTTTGGGGCTTAAAACATGGTCTGTAAAATTGAGTTTCCTCTAGGCAGGGCTGCCTTATGCCTGTGATGTGAAGATCTTTGGAAGAGCATTGAAAAAAATTATATGTGTGTGTATATATACTGTATATATATTTATATTTTATACATAAATATTTTTTGAGAACAGCAGAACTGTTGGCACCTAATGACTCAGTCCAAAGCTCTGCACTAAGAGATGACCAAACACTAGCATAGCTTCTAGGATCCTTGTCCCTGGGATGGTCCCGGCCCCTACTTAAAAGCCTGCCAGAGAAAGTCCAAAGCTGCCAGGAGAATTTACTGTTTGTTCTAGCCCACACCTGCTGATGGGCTCCTGACTCCCATTTTTTAGAGCATTTACCAGAAGGGGCTTAGACTTGTTCACCCTACCGTGCAACATGAGGAATATGGTTAATAATAGTGCCCTGTATTCAGGATTTTTGCTAAATGAGTAGATTATAGCTGCTCTTGCCTCAGGGGGGAAAATGGGTAACTATGTGAGATGATTGATATGTTAATTTGTTTCACTATAGTAACCATTCTACTGTATATTAATATATGTATCTCATAACATCACGCTGTATGCCTTAAATATACACAATAAAATTTATTAACAAAGAAAGAAATAAAAGTAAAAAAGGAATTACATTTGTGAATAGGTGTCTCCTATGACTCTGAAGTGTCTTTCTCAAGGACCTGAGAGTCATTCCTGTGAAATGTAGTATCAGGACAGATAAGGCCTCTGCCCCAGGATCCTAACTCCGTAATGGCCAGCTCGCACACTGGCCTCATGGCATGCACACTGAGCGACCCTTTGTAATTTTTCACTTCTCTGACTCCACCGAGCCCTGCTTATCTGTCTCCCCACTCTCTCATTCTCCCTTTAAAACACCCAGTCATGTCTGTGCAAATCAGAATGGAGTTCAGCTTTCTCCTACTGTCAGTAATTATTGAATGAAATCTGATTTCACTGATTCAACTAATGTCCAGCTGTGTCTAGCTTTAACAATATGTGTATGTATGTGTATTTGTATTTGTATATGTATGACATGCACATGATTTTAAAGGCGACCTGAGGAAGAGCTCCCAAGCCCACCCAAGGGGCTGGGAAAAGCTTTCTGAGGGTCCAGAGCCATGCCAAGGAGGGCTGTTACCAGATGATGTAGGAGGAAAAAATCACATAAATGCTGGCAGTCAAATTTTTTAAGGAAATAAGCCAGCTTTTTGTTCGTATATTTGTTTCATAAAGCAAATCACCTTGATGGGATAATGTGGCCAATAACATCAGGATAACATCAGGGCAAGATCAATCAGAAAGGATTCAAGGAGGAGGGAAATTGTTCACTTTGCATTTCCAAGGGCAACCCAAGAGGGAGGGAGTACAGGAGGTGGGGCCAGGCTGAATCCAAAAAGAGATGGGAAGAGGGAGGGGAGCTTGAGAACCCACAGAGGGTAGCAGGCTGGGACTCGGAAGAGTCCACGGCCACAGGAAAGTCCCCAGCAGCAGGTTAGGCAAAGGATGCTAAAGAGCAAGGATCAATTATTCAACTTGCCCTTGTTTGTTCTACGCAAGTCCCAGCCCCAAACCTGCAGTGTATAACCCGTATGCCGATGGCTGGGCTTCTGGCTGTATTTTTGTCCCACGCCAGGCCTGAAGCATGACTCAGGACTTCATTACACATTCCCAGAGGAAAATCCACCTCATAAATGTCAAGGACGATATCAGTGGACGAGTCAGAAGAGGGTTTTACATCATGCATAGCCTTCATCAATCCATCTCGGATTTGTCCCTTTCCCCCCCGAGACTTCATCCTGGAGAGAGGAGGGAGGTGGAAGGTGTTCCTCTCCAGGGCCGGATTCTCCAGCACATGGCCTGTGCAGTCACATAGGGCGCCAAGCTCCAAGAGTCCCAGGTGAGATTTACTGCTGCGCTCATACCCTCTGACAATGATTAATAATTTTATCTTTGAGCTCTGTTCTGGGAGTGAAGGCCATGGGACCGTGG